>PGFW01046334.1:0-14915 GCA_003123925.1 Haematobia irritans | reverse complement strand
GCGAGTGTTAATTTACACTAACAACAGCTTTAACACTCTTACTCTCAATCACTCTTAAACTCTATTGTATTTGAATTATGTATGATACAAGTGATAACTATTTGTCTCTTGCTCTTTATTTGATTTTTTTGTACATCACTCTCCAGTGATGACTACATTTTCGGTCAATCACTATACAGGATTGCGTGGTTTCCCATGGAATATGGACCAAAGTGGAATGCTCCACTTTCGTTCATATGCTAGAGCCCTACTCACAATGAGCTTTGTTGCTGTCTTAGCACATTTCAGTATCATTTAAGGGATATTTTGTTGTGCTCATTGAAGTAGATGACAAATTAAACAAATTGTTCCCATTTTAACAATAGATTTAAATACATCACAAGGCAAACTCTAGGGAAGCCAAATTGAAAAACTTTGTCCACATTGTCCCATACATTAATCTAGAGACACAAGCAATTAGAAAAGGTCTTGGAAGTACGGAACTACTTATAATACTTGCTATTGTATGTTCACATTGTGAAGTCAGAAATGTTTAATGATGGTGAGAATCTGGTGGAAACGACGAGAACGACCAGAGGCTATTATCAACGACAGGGTATCTTCGAAACCATATAATTTATATTTTAAAAAACAGTGCAAATTAAGAATAAAAGGATGTGGCGAGTGCCTATTGTTCTGGTGTTTTTATGAAATGAATAAAAAGCAAGGAAGGAAGGAAAAATTGAGATGTTCTAATGACTCAACATCTAAGATAGCCCTTTGAGTTGAGTCGCTGTCGAGTTCTGCTTTGGCTTTTGAAGAAGTCATGAAGGGCGACCTAAGTAAAAAGAGATTCATTTACAAAGGCTAAAACATCCTTGATTCTATTCAATACACACATGTGTGTGAAGAGGTATTTAAAATATAAAAAATAAAATGAAATTTCTCACTAACTGGCATATATCATACACCATGGAAATTTTATTAGAAAAAAATTTTTATTTAAACATGCGGCTTAGACTAACATTAAAAATATCTCATGCAATTTAAAATTTAACTAATTTACAACTGAAATAAAATAATACTAGAAATTATTTAGAAGGCTATGTTAAATGCTCAGCCTTGGAAGCAGATCAAAGGACGGAACTAAAAATTGCATCAAGTATGTTATAAGCAGTATAGATATGAGAATTTTTCCACCATGTTAACAAGACATAAATAAAGATTTTTTCCGGTTTTATTCATTTTGTAGGTTAGTTTAAAATGCTGTGAGTGATTTGAGAGTGATGTACAAAGAACCTGTTTTGAGAGCAAGATGACAAACAAATTATCATCTGTAGCCATATATAATTCAAACATAACAATAGAGTTTATGAGACACAGATTGAATACCGCCAAGGGAGTTAACAGCTTTTGTTATTGTAAATAATAACTAGCATATCGATGACTAGCTTAATACTGTAATAGTATTTAATATGAAATGTATGTCTGTTTGTAATAGCAATTTATTAAGCATTAAAAAATTAACAAGTTAACAGAAAGGATGAGCAATATGGAATACTATAAATGAATGATCGATGTGGTATTCGTGGTGGGGCTGTTTACAATTTAATTGATAGAATTTTGTTAATATTGCTCATAGAGAATTATTATGTTTTTTATTAAACTTTCCCAATACTGGGATTTCTGTACCCAGTAAGTTATTTTAGATTTCTGTTACTTCTGTCATTTAAATGTTTATTCGTAGGAACACACAGAAAGGAAATGTTGTAAGATATATGGTTATTTGGCCAAATCACTCTACTCTAATGGCGCGTGAACCTGAGTACGGGCGGTTTTTTTGCATCTTCGAGTCAAATTATAAATTTGTTTGCCACAAATAATATTGGAGAAATTTTACCAAATTATATAAACACATTACCAAATCAAGAAAATCTTTTTTGTCAAATTTTATGTGGGCTATATATTTTCATTTTATAGAAAATTCTGTCAATATTTTATTCTTTATACGAAATTATATTGTCAATAATTTTATTTGTATCGAAAAATGTTTGTCATAAATTTTATTTCTATTAATGAGAAATTTTATTGTCAAAATTTGAACTTCCTAGTTAAATTTTGGTGCAAAATTGTTATTTCTTAAATGGAAAATTTTATTCCTAATAGAAAATTTTGTCAAAAAATTTTAATTTTTATAGAAAAATTTTGTCCAAAGATTTTATTTCACACAGTAAAATTTTGTCATACGATTTTATTTCTGCAGAAAATTTTGTCAACATTCTTTATTACTATAGAAAATTAAAATTGTCAAACCATTTTATTTCTAATAGAAAATTTTGTAAAAAATTTTTTATTATTGTATAGAAAATTTTTAATCAAAATTTTACTTTGTATAAGGGGTGAAAAATTTTGAATCATAAATTTTATTATCTTATATGAAAATTTTGTCAAATTTTATTTCTATAGAAAATTTTTCCTCAAAATTTTTATTTCTTAAATAGAAAATATTTCCCAAAATTTTATTTCTACAGAAAATTTTATTTCTATAGAAAATTTTATCCAAACTTTTATTTCCTTATAGAAGAATTTTGTCTTATCAATTTCTTTTCTGGTAAACAGAAATCTTAGTGCGAAAATTATTATGGCTTGTTCACTTTTGAGTTACAAGAAAAATTGGGTGTCGCTCAAAATTTTATTTATATTGGTCAAAAAAAGATTTGTCAAATTTTATTATAAGAAAATTTTGGTTCAAAACTTTTATTTCTAACAAAAAATTTGGCAAAATTTATTTCTAGTAGAAAATTTTTTCAAAAATTTCTATTTCTGTAGAAAATTCTCTAAGTCGAACAGTTTAATTTTTGTAAAAAATTTTGTCAATATTTTATTTTAATAGAAAATTCTGATCAAATTTTATTCTTATAGAAAATGTCTTAATTTTATTTCTATTAAAAATTTGTCAAAAATTTGATTTCTTCAGAAAAATTCTGTCAAATTTTTATTTCTATAGAAATTTTTTTCAAAAATTTAATTCCAATAGCTACATTATTCTTGAAATCAAAATTTTATTTCCTTTCTTATGGAAAATTTATTCCATATAAGACAATTTTGTCAAAATTTAGGGTTGAATCTAGATCAGGGGAAAATTCTGAGTCAAAATTTTCTTAACTATAGTAAAAATTTTGTCAAAAATTTTATTTCTAAAACAGAAAATTCTGATCATTTTTTTTTTCGTATCTGTCTATTATTTCTATCCCGAAAATTTTGTCAAAATTTTTTTACTAATCACTCTTGGTCAATTATTTATTTCTCAATTAGAAGTAATTTGTCCTTTTTTATCTATAGATTTTGTTTTTTTTCACAGAAAATTCTGTCAAAATTTTATTTATATCGAAAATTTTATTTCCAAAGAACAATTCCTGTCGAAAATTTTTAATGTTCTTAATCCGAGAAAATGGGTCTTTTGTCAAGATTTTATTTCTATACACAAAAATTTTGTCATAATTTTATTTCATATTTGTTTGTTTGTGTATCTCAGCCTTTAAAAACCATTTGCGCTTGACTTAAAATACAAGAGTAAGCTTAACCAACAGAGGAAACGAATGTTTTTGTCAATTTATTTTGGGAAAAGCCCTATAGACTAAGCATAGATGGTTGGAGTGGATCTTTTTTGGTTAAATTTCGGGAATAAACAAATAAACCTGGAATTCCAATAAACCGACTACGTTTGGGTGACAATTTAACCAGTATTCCTTTCTATTTCCTTTCTAGCATCCCTCCTACTTCTTCCACTGGCAAAATCTATCAATTCTCATATTATCTTTAGAATACAATTCAGCACAGAATATTCTTACAAACATTATCAACAAAAGTGAAAATCTTCCACCTTCGGAGATTAGCACTTTACTTAATCTCTCTAATTTCCCCGGTCACAAAAATTAAAAAAATACCAAAACACGGTTTATGATGATCCGCGCTTATGGAGCCACAGCTTTTGTGGAATAATTCGCACAAATAACATAACATATTCCAGGTTACACTTCAAATTGATTATCCCCAATTATCTTTATTTCGGAACCAAAAAATACTCAAGGGATTATTTCACATCAATCAAATACTTTCCTATCATGGAATTCACTAATCAGCTTCTTATTTCTGAATTTACTGAATCTATATTTAAAAGTCATTTTTTACTCCTCATTTATCTTCCCTGTTGTTCTTTTAATGATAAAACAATCCCTTCAAGATTCTGTTGTTCTTATTAGCGACCCACACACAAACAATGCTTTCTTAATACACAAAAAATTTTAATACCATAAATAATAAACGTGTGTTATTTTTGAGTGAATGTTTGTGTTTTCTTTATGTGTGTGTATAATATAATGCGATTAGTCTGTTACTACACGAATTTTAGCATATGCCTCGTCACAATTACTAAAATTATTCTTTCATTTTAAAATGAACTTCCTATTTCGTTCTCGTTATATTGTGTTATTTACGTTTGAGTGTAATTATGTTTTCTTTATTATATTAAATTATCATATGTTGTTTTGAAAATATTTGTTACTTATATATCTCTATTTCACTTAAATCAATACCATATAACCTTAAGATTTAAAAAAAAAAGAAAATAAAACATTTTAAAAAATTTTCATACATGTAACAAAAATTGGCAATTGTTTGGTTTTGTTATTCTAAGCAATTAATATCGTAAAAATTTATTTGCAGATTAACATTAGGAGAGAGAATAAATATCAATTTGTGGAAGATAACATTGCGAAATGAGTGTTGGTGTTACTCTCTTTACACAAAAAAATATTTTTTTTTGGTCTAAATGTGTATAATTGAGTTCTGATACACACTATAATAATTATTTCTTCGAAGCAAAGTTCAAAATTTTCTGTGTGTATACCAATAATGCCTAACTTACTATGACAATTATAAGGTCTGTAGAAGACATTTAATTTATCAAAGTTTGCTATAAAATTTTATTTCTAATCTTGATAATTTGTCTTCCAAGATTTCCTAAAATTTATGATTATTGCCTTGTTACACATTTTTTTTGCTGCAAATAATTTCATTAATTATTTCTCGTATTCATATCACTAAAATTTTGTCGCATCTTTGTTTGATTGTAATGTTGTTCAATAAGAGCTCCTTTCACTTGGGGCAAATATATAATCGCAATATCGAAAGTTGTGTTTGTTTTCTAATGAGGTATGTGTTATTTATGATTATATTATATAATTTTGTGTAATAGTAATTATTTTTTAAAAACTAGAAAAAAATTATTTTTTTATTATCTTTAATTTATTTCAATTGCATCCATCCAAATATATTATTCTTTTCTTGTTTCTTTTTTGTCTTGAGAGTTTTATACACATTAAAAATAATCATAAACATATGTACTATAAATTTATATAAAACACGAACATTTTGTCAAAATTTATATATATATCTTACTTATTAATATAGAAATCTCATTAATATATATTACAACAGCAAAACATCAATCAACAAAATATTTTTTATTTCTATAGTATTGCCTTATTAAAGAACTCAAAGAATATTAAATTTAATAGAGAGAATCCTCAAATATAAATAATAAATATTATTTGTTTATTCTAATTCTAGAAATTATTTAATATCAGTTGGATTTACTCTTTTAATGCAATTATTATGGTATTGCGTGGAACTCATATATAGGATCTATAGTACAAACAAGACCAAAAATCCGATTTTTTCGACTATTAAAAATTATGTTATTCTTTTAATAAAATCGATTTTCGAATTATGCCTCACCAATCAAAATTCGGAAATATTCAATTTTCCATAGAAATAATGAATTATACAAATTAATTTGATATTAATATGTTTAGAATCATTTGTCCAATATAATTGTGAAGTGTTCTACTAACTAATAGTTTATGTCTTAAGACAAAATGCCAAAAAGATAAAAAGTTCTTAGTCAGAGAGAGTGTTATTTTTTTAATTTTGCTAATTAATTATTATTTTTAAATATAAATGTTTCATTATAATAAAATTTTCAACCATGTACGCAAGATCATCTTATCATTATTTCCCGAAAATTTTTGTCCAAAATCTTATTTCTAGTAGATAATTTTTTTTCAAAAAATTTTATTCTGTAACAGACAAATAAATTACTTCACGTTAAAGATTTCATTTTCGTCTCAAATCATATTTGTATATATTGTTTAAATTTATAAAATTATCAAATCTATATGAATATTTGTTCTTCATTATTGAGCAATAATATAGTATTTTGTAAGAATATAAATATTTTTAAAGAAAATGTATGAAACTGGTGTTTCTTGAGGTACCAATAATATTAGATATATCCACTATTAACTCTATTATTTTATCGGAGAATATATTTTTTGGACTTTAATTCACAAAATATTTTTTAAATTTTTCAGTATCTTAATTTATTGAATATCGATTTTTCATTAATACGAATTTTCATGGACAACAGTAGGAAAGTCTAAGAGAATCGAGGAGTCGTGTGTGGGGTCCACACCACGATATTAATTATATTTTTCTACCCTATGCACCAACATTTATAGATTCTAAAATTATATGTATTTCGTTATACACTACAGAATATCACAATCACTGTTCTCTAGAGAATTGTGTTTTGGGTGCTATACTATAAATCGGTTTGTCCCAAAAATACATTTATAATATATATCACATCGTGAATTTGGACAACACATTGAATAAGACTTATTTACAAAAGTACAAATAGACTTTTTATATAATTAACGAATCACAATTTGACTAAGGTGGAATGACACAATTTCTCACATAAAAAAATAATGGAAAACATTTTAAATGCTGAGAGTCACAATACATTAAGGAAATCTTTCTGCAAAAGTTTTATTTTTACAATATATATATTGATTTTCGATATTACTTATATGTGTATTGAGAATTATATTTAGTGAAATTACGTACTTAATTTTTTCACATATTCCGACTAAGTGGCAGAATTTATTTATTATAAGTTTGAGAGAACTGATAGGTATTATTGAATTTTTTGTATCTGTAATCTCTAGACAGAAAAAACATGATATTTCATTGTTCTGGAATATAAAATTTATATTTTCGATATACGATTTCAAAACCCAAGAATTTTAGACAATCGCGATTTAGCTTACCAATAAGCTCCATTTCTATCTTCACTTTCCTTTCTACAAATTTCAACTAAATTCGGAACAAAAGAAATTGGCCTCCATGTGGACAAAGGAGTGTAAATCCGACGAAAATTCTTTCAAAAATTTCATTTCTATCGCGAGAAAAAGATCTTTGATTATACCTCGGAAGACCATATTATATTTCTTATATATCTTATTAGAAGAAAATTTTTGTTCAAAATCGCGATGATATGTTGATGATATATTAGAAATTAGCAAGTTTTTCCGCAATTTGTCTACAATTTATTGTGATTGTATCGGAATATCTTTGAGGATAGATCGGTTGATATGAGACACGCCAATATATGAACCCTATATCGTTGAATAACAATATATAAGAGACTAGCTATTATATCTTAAAATCTGCAACTCGAATTTAATTGTAAAACTAATATATCTTAATAGGTGCTGAAGAAAATCTGTTTGAGCTTGTAAATACTACATGGACCATACCAAATATTATTAGTGTATCTTATCTCAGAGGAACTAAATCTTGTGCTGAATTATTACTTATTGTACACACAAAAATACATTCAAAACAAGACAGGAAACAAGAACAGTGTTAAGTCACTGAAATCGTGTTTATTACTACTTAAAGTCGCTCAAGATAATCTCTTCGACTCATCGAAAATAATTTTTATTTAACCTCATTAAACGATCAGGTAATAGAAAATTTTTGTTAAAGATTTTAATTTCTATTACAACGAAATTAGGTGGTGTCAATCCTACAATGTTATAAGGACTTTTTCCTTTCTTTGGACGGTTACATACTTTATTTTATACCTGTACCAATCCAGGAAAATTTTGTCAAACAGAATTTCATTATTTCTAGTGATGATTGGGTTGTATATTGGGCTTAAATATTTTAAATTCATGTAAAGCCAAAAATTTTATTTATGATCACAAAATTTTATTTGTACACGAAGTTTCGGCAGGCGGGATTCTTTATGTACCTCCACATTGGTTTTTGCGTAGAAACTTCTCCGAAAACCGACTGTCATGGCACCGAAACTCGAATTACTTGGGAATAAGTTGGTATTTGCTTACAAAAACACGAGAGTTTTATTTTTCTCTAAGTATATATTGTGAAAGTTAGTCGCATGACGTAATAAAAGTATAAAATTATGTGTACCTCATCTTAAAATAATTCTAGTATAGTGTAGGTGAGTCTACAAAAAATATATTTTGTAACGTAAATTAATTTATCGTTCTTAATGAAAGAATGTGTGGAGTCCAAAAATTTTATTTCTATTTAGAGTAAGTCCACGAAATTTGAGAAATATTGTTTGTCAAGGATTTATTTCGAGTGTACGACAACTATTTAATTTGTACTTAAAGAAATTTGTTTTCCATAGCTTAAATAAATTTAATTACAATTATGAACTTTTGAGAATAATGACAAAGTTTTTTGTGATGAATTGAGAGCCTGAGTAGTAAAAACTTTGATGTTATAAAACTTTGTGTTATATGTGTCTAGGGGCGCGTAAAATATTATTATTAAACCATAAATAAATGTGGATTTATTTGTGCCTACGAAAAGTCATTATTATGGGAGTCAAAATCCGCTTATTTCTATAGTTAAAGAGTTTTACTCTATCACAAATTTTCTAAATTCCTTTAGAAAAATTTTGTCAAAAAATTTTATTCCTTATGAACAAAAAAAAATCTTCATGTCAAAATTTTATTTCCTACTGGAAAACTGTGAGGCCAACTAACTGTGGCGTTCAGTTATTGGTATAGAGTCAAATATTTTGAAAACTGAGTTAGTATATTCGTGCATAAATTTAATTGAGATACAGAAGATAATTTACTTCAATTCTAACTAAATGTTGGTGTCGAAAAAACCTTTTGGTGCAAAACCAGGACCATTCTTCATGTGTCTTTATTTGTTCAATGAAAAATTTTTACAAAAATTTATTTCTCTTGATCCAAAAAACGGAATTATGTAGAGTACGATAAACCCACCAATGCTTGTCCAAAACAACAACCAGCGGTTCATTGTGTGACTCTGGGGAACCCAAGAAAAATATTCTTGCGAATCCCGCCAAAACTCAAAGAAATACTACCGAATCTAACGGTTAATGGGTTAGGACTATTATAAACCAGAGAAATTAAAAACAATTTTAAAAAAAACACTTGCCCAACTGACTTCCGTCGTGAATTTTTGGTCAAGAGTTTCCGTAAACCTGTGTTTCCCTGGCACCATCGCAAAATTTTGGGCAACAGTGCCCTAAGTCGATTTAGCCATGTCTTCTATGTCTGTAGTAAAAAATAAAAACTTCTTTATTTCATATTATTATCCAGATTTTAACACATTATACAAATATATACTTTATGTTGATTGATTTTCAATAAATTAACAATAAGGTTATACCCGGTGTCCATATTAGTTTTTACACAGGTTATTATCGTTATAAAGCGTCTTATTGCGATAGCACAATTTGGTTGGTGTGGCATAATCCGTCCAGTACCTCCTGTCGCAGGTGCTTGTCGCTGTGTACTACATTTTTGTGATCAAGTCTAGACTCTAGTTTTAGTCCAATCGACTAGTTTTGGCCAAACAATTTATCAGAATAGACAGCCATATTGATTTTGATAAAAGAAACATTCCTGGAACTTCAGCATTTAGATTAGATTACGTTTTATAAGAACTCGGCCCAACTTTTTCATGGGCATCTATGTAAAACTTTCGCAGAAACAAGCGAGAATATGCACAGCTCTCTCCGAGGTATTTGGGCGAGTTTACAGAGTCTTTTAGGGGCCACATAGAGAAGCAAATCGGCGGTAAAAATACAAGCCCTGATTTGGCTTAACAATTCTTGAACTAATGGACTGGTGGGACCAATCTGAGTTTAGTGTTGGAAATTTGCATTGCTAGATCGATTCCAGAAATTCTAGGTTCGGCTTCATATATACTTAGCAAAAAAAAAATTTGGAAAGTTGCTCTACAAGCATCGACTGTAAAAAAGCACTTCCAAAAATGCCCGTCCAACACAGATTGTTCTTCATTGAACTACTCGCGAAGGTTTCTTTTAATTAATTTTTGCTAACTCGATTTCCTTCATCAATTTTCTAAACTGGGTAATTTTTAACTTTTTTTTGTTTCAAATAGGGTAAAAGCGAAGTAATAGAATTAAAAAAATGGGCACATTATAAATAAAATACAATGGTTCCGCATTATTCAACAATATTGGGATGTGTATATGTCCGGAAAAACAAAACTTAAATCTCAATTCTACCCGTTTTGGGAATTTTTAAAACTTGAGGGTTGTAACGTGTCAAATTCCGGGTTTTCTAGTATAAAGTTATCACTCTGAAGTCACATACGTATCAGAATAAGCGTTAACGGGTTCACGACCTATGGGAACGGTAATTTTTTTCTAAATTAATTGTATTAAAAATCATTAGATAAAATAAAAATTTAAAGGTATGTGGTTAGTAGTTTTATACGGCGAAATATCAGCAAAATTTTTTAAGTTCACAGGTATACCTAGCACAAACCTGTAACCAAATTTCCAACTCGATTCCATGAAAATTGCTCCTCAAGCAGGCTCACCTTCGAAATATTACTGAAAGGGTTAATATTGGAATCTGATTATACCTTACAAGGAAGCTGAATAGACTGCAAATATCTCAGTTATAAGTGCGACACTATAGAGTATGTTATGAGAAACGAGAAATAGGTTAGACCACACTCTCGGTTTCCATCCATGACAAGTCTAAGTGTTAACATTCGTTCATTAATCTCGTGTGCACACAGAGCCATATCTTGGGAAGAGCATGTGGGCGCAAATAAAACCGAAAATTGTTGAGACATCTCCACTTAGATTTTACATGAAAATATGGAAACTGTTCTCCTTCCCCGGCATATACCAATCTGTCTTTGGCATGAGATTCACGGAATTCCCCTGCTAGCCCTCATGAAAAGGAACATCATTCATCGCGACTAAAGTATTTTCAGGCGACTTGGCTAACTTACTTTTTTGGTGACGTTCCTTCCTAAACATTTGCGACGCGTTGTGACGTTTACTGGTGTTGCTTAAAGGCGTTTAAGTTAAGGAAAAACTTTCGTAATACTGTGTGAAGATTTTTTTGTGCGCGACCAGCGTTACGGGCAGCACAACGTATCTGACCAAACTAAAAAAGTGTGCTTTTTCTCTATACATTACCAGTCTTCTGGACTTAATTTCATTGTGCATCGATAATTGTAAGTTTCTAATTTTCTTAATCGGATGTTGGTATGTAATACAGCCATTTTTTTGCAACTCATTTCCGATTTTAATTTTTTATTATAGAGGCACTCATTAAGATGATTTGTATCGTTTACGAACACCATGTAACAATTCAGCCGCAATCGGATGAATTTGCTTCTCTTAAAGGCTCCGGAAACAAACATGGATGCGTGAATTTTTAAAATACAAATTTGTATTGTAGGAAGTTCGTTTATATCGCGGGCTCGGTGTAAAGCCGTAAAGAAAAAAATAAAATCCCTTGCTCAATTAAACCAAAAATCACCCTATAGTACTAGAGAATAACATGGAGAGGCAGAGAAAAAAAGCTAAGACAAAGGTAGTCGGAAACACATTCATTACATAGACGAATTAGCTCATCGATTGTATTAGGGTGTTTTGGTTCCAATATACTACTAGGTAATTTTACATGGCAAACAACGTAACGAAGTTCCATTTCAAATGGGCATTAAAGAAGGTCTTAGAGTTTGACAGGAAAAAAGCAAAATCAGTCAGGCGCAGCACCATCAGAGTCACATCGGGAATTCATTGCTTTCTCTCGAGAGGTTTGCAAGCCAAATGACGGGTATAGAAAATTATGTTTCTTAATATTTTTTTTTTAATATATTTTTAAAATGTTCAATATAAAAATTTTACATGTACAAATCATTTATCCCCATTCATTTCCCCAAGATAATTACCCGTATAAATTTCACAAGAATTTGAACGAAACACAAAGGATTCCTTCTTCACTAAAGCCATACACATACTTTATTTTGATATTCACTTCATCTTTAACATCAAAATACCGAATTTTTATTCTTTTGGCGAAATAAAAATTCTATATACAAAAAATTAGAGAATATGTGCTCCGTTTTCCTTACATCTAGGTACATTTCAATTTAAATTGAAACCAACTGAATAAAACACCTACAACGAATTTTGGATAGTCAAAATCAAAAATAGAGTTGAACACTATAAAATCGATCATTTAAAAATAAGTTAACATTAAAATCGTTTTTACGATATTTTAGCATAATAATCGATTTACCCCCAATTTCATAAAGCTCCGTTAGTGTTCCGTTAACCTATAACCAACTTTTAAACCGTATTCAGGACCCAGCAAGACACTGAAGGCTCAGATCGAAGATCACATTCACTTATTACAAAATAAATAAACTAATCAATCCATAATAACAATTCCAACTTTTCCCCTCGTATTTTTGTGTGCAATAAGTGCCGTTGGTTATTAGAATGACGACTTTTTCAGTTAAAGTTACCTGAAGACATGCATACTATTCAATTTCTTTCTCGTTACAAGCGTGATTAGGGCAGTTAAAGCCTGAGCTAAACCTGGAAGCCTAGCACTCGAAAGAAATGCTGTTAGACTTTATTTTAGATTTTTCATAATCCATAAATTCGCAAACATAATGATTATTCGATTATAAGAGCCCGCGTACAGAAGACTGAGCGAGTTTCCGGTAACGATCTAGGTACATTTTATACATATCGAATAAAAAAAGAAACCCAATAGAAATAAAACATAAACCATGATTTTTGATAGTCAAATTCAAACAATTAGTAAACTTGGAAGATAATTCTGTAATTGCCAAAGTCGATTTTGCAGATTTTTTTTTAGGTTACTTTATTTCGGTACTTGCGTATAATCTGGTGGTTTAGTCAGTTTGATCCATGCTGAGCGAACACGGAAGAGGAGCTGACCATGTACAAACCAAGGATTGTTGGGAAACAGCAAAACGGAGTAAAATGATGTCTAGGAAATGGAGATAACAAGCTAACAATGCTGTTCAAGCATCTGAGAAAACCATAACATTCGATTTTTCGCGGAAGTTGTAGTAAAGTGGTTAGTTTTGGGCTTGTCGCTTAGACTGTCGAATTTAAATTATCTCCTAACCGAACTTACTACTACATTATTGCTATGATTAAGTGTTTGAGTGTGTGCAGAGAGTTAGTATGAGGTATGGACGTGATCGTCGGTGTGTTATTGTTACTACGCAAACATGTAAGCGATTCGTAGTTGATTGCACTTTGATGAAAGTTTGAGCAGCCCTTGCTCGTGATGAGTTGTAATTTTCTATTGAATAGCCATATAAAATCGAGCTGTAACACTTGTTATCACATCTCTCCCACCGATGCACATTATTTTGTGGTGTTGTACAGACAGCCTTACAAAACTTCTTATTCCGTGGTGTCTCCCAAAGATATTTTATGCTGCTTTTTTATACCACCTGCAACTATTGTTTATTCTATCTAGAAAAGGCTCACTCCGATTCCAATTCAGCATTTGTCTTTGGGGTTTCTGTTATTTGTTTGTCTTCTGTTTTGGTTGGCGTTGGATTTGATGGAACAGGTTTGTCAAAAGGCATGCTGGACTTGCGTAGGTCAGAGTTTTTGGGATCCTAAAGGGGCAGAATTGGAGATATTTGGGGGTTGAATAGACTGCATTTGCCATTTCAAATTGCTCGAGTTCCCAACGGGTCGTTATAGATTTGAATGTTATTGCCCCCTCTCGTCTCTCATCCTTTCACATCCAACCGATGCTAGTATAAAACAATTTAATATTCAACTGAATTTTACATTGAGTATCATTTATAAAAGGGTAACACATAACTTGCATTACGAGGACTTTCTGTTCGAAGGGTAAATACGATGTTCTCACTACACACAAAATAATTTGAAAATGTGCAAATAAACAATACGAAACATGAATTTAAGTAAACAGTAAAATGTAAACCAGGACTGAACGTTCAAAAGTTATGTCAGGAGTAAAAATTTTGCTAAAGAAGAAAAAAATATAGAAAGCATTCGACAAATTGTGACTATGAATGTAAAAACTTTTAATATATTCTTAAGCCTGACAGTAATCGTAACGCAAAATATATATTGGGTATGATCTAACAAAGCTAAAATGTACCAGATGCAAAATAATGCTGTTTCGATAGGAATTACTTAGAGAAACCTTTCAAAACCTCGAAATGTTGATGTAGGCGTATGAGCTACTCACTGTTAGTGGTCCGATAATTACTAAATTTTTTGTTACGAGGAAAATATGGTGTAGGTGATAATATTTTTTTATTTGTATGAGCTTGGCCGTGCAACACTAGATTTGAGCCATTGCAAAATGAAGTCTACGTAGGTTAAAAGGATATAAGTTACGTCCCTCCGCACACACAGACGATAAGTTCTCAGTGCTCGGCACTTAGAATATTCAGTCTTGTGATACCACAGTGGGGATGATAGCATTCTCCCTCTAAGAACTGAGTGCTGTCGCGATCTATGACAAGGGACCTCCTTTCTATTTATCCTCCGGTCACCGTAGGAATGGAGGGTATATTAAATTTGTCATTCCGCTATCTGAAAACACGATTCGAAATATTTTTGCGTACTACCATACAAAAAATTTGGTTCGCAGACCCCATAAAGTATATATATTCTGGTCGTGTGAAATTCTGAGGTCCGATCTGAGCCTGTCCGT
>PGFW01046316.1:0-12184 GCA_003123925.1 Haematobia irritans | reverse complement strand
CTTTAAGAATATAAATTATACCCTGCGCCACACTGTGGAACAGGGTATTATAAGATAGTGCATATGTTTGTAACACCCAGAAGGAGACGAGATAGACACATGGTGTCTTTGGCAATAATGCTCAGGGTGGGTCTCTGAGTCGATATAACCATGTCCGTCTGTCCGTCCGTCGTCGTCTGTCTGTGAACACATTTTTGTGATCAAAGTCTAGGTCGCAATTTAAGTCCAATCGCCTTCAAATTTGGCACATGTTCCTAATTTGGGTCAGAATAGAACCCTATTGATTTTGGAAGAAATCGGTTCCGATTTAGATATAGCTCCCATATATATCTTTCGCCCGATATGCATTAATATGGATCCAGCAGCCAGAGTTTTATACCGATTGGCTTGAAATTTTGTGCAAACATAACACTTAGTCGTATAGTCAAGTATGCAAAATTTGATTGAAATCGGTTCAGATTTAGATATAGCTCCCATATATATCTTTCGCCCGATATGGACTAATATGGTCCTAAAAGCCAGAGTTTTGGCCCAATTTGGTTGAAATTTTGCACAGGGAGTAGATTTAGCATTGTAGCTATGCGTGCCAAATTTGGTTGAAATCGATTCAGATTTAGATATAGCTCCCAGTTTCCTCCCAGTAATGTATTGTATTTAAGTCTTTGGACCAACCTCCATATGTGCTGTGAATTTCAAGCCTTGCTTGTCAAGGTCAAGTAACCCTGTCTTCAACATACCAGAACATTTTACTATTTCAATTGCATAACAACGCTCTAAGGTTGGCCGATAAGTCCGCGGTCTGACACATAGATGGCGTCGCTAGTATTAAATGCATATTATTTTTATATAGTACCAACCTTCAAATGATTCGTGTGAAAATTTGACGTCTGTAAGTCAATTAGTTTGTGAGATAAAGCGTCTTTTGTGAGGCAACTTTTGTTATTGTGGAAAAAATGGAAAAAAAGGAATTTCGTGTTTTGATAAAATACTGTTTTCTGAAGGGAAAAATATGGTAGAAGCAAAAACTTGGCTTGATAATGAGTTTTCGGACTCTGCCCCAGGGAAATAAACAATAATTGATTGGTATGCAAAATTCAAGCGTGGTGAAATGAGCACGGAGAACGGTGAACGCAGTGGACGCGCGAAAGAGGTGGTTACCGACGAAAATATCAAAAAATCCACAAAATGATTTTGAATGACCGTAAAATGAAGTTGATCGAGATAGCAGAGGCCTTAAAGATATCAAGGAACGTGTTGGTCATATCATTCATCAATAGTTGAATGTGCGGAAGCTCTGTGCAAAATGGGTGCCGCGCGAGCTCACATTTGACCAAAAACAACAACGTGTTGATGATTCTGAGCGGTGTTTGCAGCTGTTAACTCGTAATACACCCGAGTTTTTCCGTCGATATGTGACAATGGATGAAACATTGCTCCATCACTACACTCCTGAGTCCAATCGACAGTCGGCTGAGTGGACAGCGACCGGTGAACCGTCTCCGAAGCATGGAAAGACTTAAAAGTCCGTTGGCAAAGTAATGGCCTCTGTTTTTTGGGATGCGCATGGAATAATTTTTATCGATTATCTTGAGAAGGGAAAAACCATCAACAGTGACTATTATATGGCGTTATTGGAGCGTTTGAAAGTCGAAATCGCGGCAAAACGGGCCCATATGAAGAAGAAACAAGTAAGGAAAGTCTAAAGTCGGGCGGGGCCGACTATATTATACCCTGCACCACTTAGTTGATCTAAATTTTCGATACCATATCACATCCGTCAAATGTGTTGGGGGCTATATATAAAGGTTTGTACCAATACATACATTTAAAATTATAAAATTTGATAGACTTCTACAAAATCATCTATAGACTCAAAATTTTAAGTCGGCTAATGCGCCTAGGGTGGAACACAATGTTAGTACAAAAATAAATATGGGAAACATTTAAATCTGAAGCAATTTTAAGGAAACTTCGCAAAAGGTTATTTATGATTTATCGCTCGATATATATGTATTAGAAGTTTAGGAAAATTAGAGTAATTTTTACAACTTTTCGACTAAGCAGTGGCGATTTAACAAGCAAAATGTTGGTATTTTGACCATTTTTGTCGAAATCAGAAAAACACATATATATGGGAGCTATATCTAAATCTGAACCGATGTCAACCAAATTTGGCACGCATAGCTACAATGCTAATTCTACTCCCTGTGCAAAATTTCAACTAAATCGGAGCAAAAAATTGGCCTCTGTGGTCATATGAGTGTAAATCGGGCCAAAGCTATATATGGGAGCTATATCTATATCTGAACCGATTTCAATCAAATTTGGCACGCATAGCTACAATGCTAATTATACTCCCTGTGCAAAATTTCAACTAAATCGGAGCAAAAAATTGGCCTCTGTGGTAATTTGAGTGTAAATCGGACGAAAGCTTTATTAAGGAGCTATATCTAAATCTGAACCGATTTGGCTGATATTTTGCAAGTTTTTCGAGACTCATAAAATATTCTGATGTACGGAATTTGAGGAAGATCGGTTGATATACACGCCAATTATGACCAGATCGGTGAAAAAATATATCTGCAGCTAATATCTAAATCTGAACCGATTTTTCAAAATCAATAGGCGATTCGTCTTTGAGCTGAAAACAGGACCCTATACCAAATTTTAGGACAATCGGACTAAAAACTGCGAGCTGTACTTTGCACAAAAAATACATCAAACAGGCATGACAAGACAGATGGACAGGACAGACAGACCGGACATCGTAAAATCGACTCCAGAATTTAATTCTAAGAAGATCAGTATACTAAACGATGGGTTCAGACTTTTCCTTCTGGCGCTTACATACAAATGCACAAAGCTTATTATTCCCTGGTATATGGTATAATGAAGGTATAAAAGTGTGTTCCCACCAAGACAACGCACCGTGCCACAATCATGAGAACGATGGCCAAAAATTCATGAATTGGCTTCGAAATTGCTTCCCGACCCACCGTTATTCTCCAGATCTGATCCCCAGCGACTTTTTCTTTTCTCCAGATCTCAAAGGATGCTCGGAGGGAAAAAATTTGGCTGCAAAATTGGAAAGAGCGGGCTTTTTTGATTTCGCCGAAACTGAAGGCCTATTTGAGGGCCAAAACCGAAGGAGTATACCAAAATGGTATGCAAAAATGGAAGGTCGTTATAATCGTTGATATCCGCTCTTGAAGGGAACTCATATGTTGAATAATAAAAACGAATTTCTTTCATCACTCACAAAAAATGATACATTTATATTTCCATTTATTGGTTCGGGGTCAATACCAAAATTATTAGTGTAAAGATAAATTCTTTGTTTCAGTGTTTTTTTTTTTCAGTGTGGTTAAATTTTTATTATAAATTACAACGGATAATCTTCTCAGAGAATATTGCGCTTAGCAAACCAGCTGTTCTTCATTTGTCAACAAACGCTATATATATGAAAAATATTGTGCAATCTAAAGATGCCACCAGGAAATAAGAAAACACTATCTTCTTTACCTTTAGTCATACGCTGCATTCGCATGCTATGTTTACCACATATGTCATTCCAGGGCATTCAGATTTCGCTCCGTATTTGTTTGTTTCAAGGAAGCTGTGGGTTATGTTCATTTGCCATTGTGGATTTGGTACTGTAACAATTGCTTGTATTGCCATCCGAGTAACAAAAAAAACTGAAGAAAGAAAAAACTGCAACAAAAAGAGTCCTTAGGATAAACTCGTAATTTTATGTTCACGATGTCTCCCTTCACGTCTGGGAGTGTTGTACCGTTCCATCCCCCTACCACCTGCACGACAACCATGCAAATAAATATCTTGAGCAAAGCATTTGGAAAGATCGCCTTAAATCATTTTCTACTATTGGAACTTCTCTTGTCTGTCCTATTGCTATTGGCACTTGTGATTCTCTGTGTGAAGAGGAATCTTCCCTTTATGATAATAATTTATGAAATTTAATCCACCCGCATACAGAAGTGACTCGCCGGTTGTAGTAAAGAATAATGACTTGTTTGTAATTGCATACTCACAAAAAAAAAGAACAAAAAAATATGTTTATTGTCGCCGGGCGTGTGAGACATAATCAAGTTGCAAGCATTAATAATAATCAGATTGGAATTTCGATTCAAGCTGAAGCCCATTAGAATGGAGTGAACTTTGTGACGGCTATTAAAATATCGTGTTACAATGAAAATCTTTGAACTTTCTGTTGATTTCCTTGTTCATTTTTATTCAGCTTTTCACTTATGACTAGAGTTATTTTGCCTTCGCGTTACTATGATTTTTAAACCCTGCGCACCAGGGCCACATTGGGCCAAAATGCACAAATCTCACGCATAAAAATCAATTTTTGACACTTGTGAAAAATTAGAACTTTGTGGCTACGGAAGAAGTTGAGAACAACACATTACCACAAACAATCAAAAGGTAAAACAATTGCCAACCCGTTTGGTCCGTTTCAGGCCGACGAAATGGCAACTGCTTTGTTATTGCATTTTTTTTATACCCACCACCATAGAATGTGACGGGGGTATAATAAGTTGGTCATTTCCGTTGTAACACATCGAATATCGATTTCCGACTATATAAAGTATATATATTTTGATCAGGGAGAATTCATAAGACGATATAACGATGTCCGTCTGTCTGTCCTGGCTGTCTTGTCTGTTGTAATCAGCTACAGTCCTCAATAATAAAGCAATCGATGCTGAAATTTTGCACAAACTCGTCTTTGTCATGCAGGGCCAGGGTTCAAGTTCGAAGATAGGGCTACTCGGCCCAGGTTTTGATATAGTCCCATATAAACCGACCTCCCGATTGGGTCTTGGGCTTATAAAATCGTGGTTTTTTCCAATTTGCCTGAAATTTTAATCTAGAGCGCTATCTTATGACCATAAAGAGGTTGCTGCCAAAATGGTGAGTATCGTCGCATGTTTTGGTATAGCCCCATATAGACATCTCTCGATTTTACTCTTGGGCTTATAGAAACCGAAAGTTTTTTATTCAATTTACCTGAAATTGGAAATCTAGGGTATTATAACCGACCACAAATACGTGCTGCCAAAAATTGTGAGTATCGGCTCCAAATTTCGTGATAGCCCCGTATAGACGCGATCTCCCGATTTCTTCTTGGCTTACAGAAATCGTAGTTTTTTTAATTTACCAGAAATTGGATATGATAGAGCGTATTGTAGGACCACAAAATACGTGCTTGCCAAAAATTGTGAGTACGTCCATATTTGGTATAGCCCCATATAGATCCGATCTCCCGAATTTGGTTCTTCGGGCTTATAGAAATCGTAGTTTTTATCCAATTTGCCTGAAATTTAAATCTAAGAGGTATCTTATGACCACAAATACGTGTGCCAAAATTGTGAGTATCGGTCCAACATTTTGTATAGCCCCTAGTAGACGATCTCCCGATTTTAATTCTTGGGCTTATAGAAACCGCAGTTTTTATCCAATTTGTACCTGAAATATGGAAATCTGAGGTATTTCGGGCCATAAAGAGTGTGCCCGAAAATGTGAGTTACACCGAAAAAAAAGTTTAACTATTTTTTATGAAAATGACTAACCCATAGTAAGAATGACCATGATATGGCCGCCAAAGCATTTTTTTCATCCTAGATAAAGTTCATGATTTTCTATAAATTAGTTTATGTATTGCATCTATTTTAGTTCATTATTATTTATGCTGTTGGGAAGAATATACTTAAAACCTCGATTCAAAATATTCCTGCTACCGCGAAAAATGCAACAAATTTTTTGGGAAACCTGTATTAAGGAAATTGGGTTTGGAAATAACCTGTTTGTCAGGATATAAATTCTTCAAAAAAGTAGAGAAATGAAGCGAATCAAAGGTAGCAACAAGCCTGTATACAACTAAGAAATTTCGTACAAACAAGTCAATTTCTCTATAACACCAGTATTTTATTTCAAAAAATTATTATTATATTACACACAAAACTATGGCTTATGATATACAATAAGGAAATATTTTTATTTTCGTTACGTACGTCATAATTGCTTTGTTCAAAAGAGTAATATTCTTATGTTTATTAGGACTAATCTAATTCAATTTAAATTTCCATGTTTCTTATCCTATATGAAAGATATATGTGGCATAAGTTTGTTATTCAATTGAATTGTTGTCCAATTTTCACATTCGGATTTGGCTAACTTTGTTGGAGCGGATTTGTCTTTATAAGCATCTGCAATTGCAAAGGTTTAAAATATTAAGAAAATATTATCAAATTCTATCGTTCATATTGTTTTTAAACTTACGGTTTTCAAGAGTATTTCCTATAGACCAAATAAGGATATCAGCTTAGTTAGCATTACACAGTAAAAATTATAAAAAAAAAAATACCATTACAAGACCTGTCTACCTGCAAAGTCGAAAATAATTATTTTTATGTTTCAGTGTTTTTTTTTTTCAGTGTGGTTAAATTTTTATTATAAATTACAACGGATAATCTTCTCAGAGAATATTGCGCTTGCAAACCACTGTTTTCATTTGTCATACAAACGCGTATATATATGAAAATATTGTGCAATCTAAGATGCCCCAGGAAATAAGAAAACACTACTTCTTTACTTTAGTCATCCGCCTGTCATTCGCATGTAAATGTTTTACTCACATAAGTCATTCCAGGGCATTCAGATTTTCGTCCGTATTTTGTTGTTTTCAAGGAAGTGTGGGTTATGTCATTTGCATTGTGGATTGGTACCTGTAACAATGCTTTATTGCCATTCGGAGTAAAAAAAAAACTGGAAGAAAAAACTGCAACAAAAAGAGGTCCTTTAGGAATAAACTCGTATTTTATGTTCACGATGTCTCCTTCACGTCTGGGAGTGTGTACCGTTCCATCCCCCTACCACCCTGCACGACAAGCATGCAAATAAATATCTTGAGCAAAAGCATTTGGAAAGATGCCTTAAATCATTTTCTACTATGACTTCTCTTGTCTGTCCTATTGCTATGGCACTTGGTGATTCTCTGTGTGAAGGATTTCCCTTTATGATAATAAATTTATGAAATTTATCCACCCGCATACAGAAGTGACTCGCCGGTGTAGTAAGAATAATGACTTGTTTGTAATGCATACTCACAAAAAAAAAGAACAACAAAAATATGTTTTATTGTCGCCGGGGCGTGTGAGACATAATCAAGTTGCAAGCATTATAATAATCAGATTGGAATTTGTATTCAAGTGGAGCCATTAGAATGGAGTGACTTTGTGACGCTATTAAAATTCGTGTTACAATGAAAATCTTTGAACTTTCTGTTGATTTCTTGTTCATTTTTATTCAGCTTTTCACTTATGACTAGGGAGTTATTTTGCTTGTTACTCATGATTTTTTCTAAACTGCTACCAGGGCACATTGGGCCAAATGACCGAAATTTCTTCACGATTAAAAAATCATTTTTGAACTTGTGAAAATTGCAACATTTGGTGCTACGAGCAGTTTGAGACAACACAATTACCACAAACAAAATCCAAAAAGGTAAAACATATGGCAACCGTTGGTCGTTTCAGGCAGACGAATGGCAACTCTTTGTTTATGATTATTTTTATACCACCACATAGGGAATGGTGACGGGGGTATAATAAGTTGTCATTTCCGTTTGCTAACACATGAATTATCGATTTCGACTATTAAAGTCATAATATATATTCTTGATCAGGGAGAAATTCTAAAGACGATATAACGATGTCCGTTGGTCGTGTCTGGCTGTACCTGGCTTAGTCTGTCTGTTTGTTAATAACGCTCAGTCTTCAATAATAAGCAATCGTGCTGAAATTTTTTGCACAAACTCGTCTTTTTGTTTCTTCAGGCAGGTCAAGTTTTCGAGATTGCGCTTACATCGGCCAGGTTTTGTATATACCCCATATCTAAAAACCGACCTCCAAAGATTCTTGGGTTCTTGGGCTTATTAAGAACAATTCGTGGGTTTCCTTTATCCCATTTGCCTGAATTTTTAAATCTAGAGGGTATCTTATGACATTAAAGAGGTGTGCCAAAAAATGGTGAGTAATCGGTCCATGTTTTGGTATAGCCCCCATATAGACCGCTCTCGTAATTTCTACTTCTTGGGACTTATAGAAACCCGCCAGTTTTTATTCAATTTAACCTGAAATTTGGAATCTAGAGGTATTTTATACGACCATAATACGTGATGCCAAAAAATTAACATAGATCACCATAGGAGTATCGCGTTTCATATTTTGTATAGCCCCATATAGACCGATCTCCCGATTTTAATTCTTTTTGGCTTATAGGAAACAGCGTTTCTTATCCAATTTACCTGAAATTGGAAAATCTAGAGGTATTTTCGGGCAATAAAGAGGTGTGCGAAAATTGGTGAATAATCGGTTGCATGTTTTTTGTATTTTAGCTCGCATAAAGACAGATCTCTGATTTAACTCATTGGGTTTTCTAGAAACCGTAAGTTTTTATTCTGATTTGCCTGAATTGTAAATATTCTTGTGTAATTTAGGCTCACAAAAAACTGTGTACTAGGATTAAGATTTGCGTAATGCATCACAATATTAGACGACTTCACTTACTGAGGGTCGTAGAAGACGCACTGATCATGAAAATTGCAATGCAACTCAATGTAAATTTCAGATTTTACTTACAGATTTAAAGCATTTCAAATCAAAGACGTTATTTTATTAATTTTCGTTAGGCAACACTTAACCAAGAGATGTTAATGATTCTCTAAAACTTCAAACAAAATGGTTCTTATAATCCAGGATCTGTATTAGTCCTTCATAGGTGAAAATATTTAAATTTATCATTCGGTGAAGTGTCCTCAAGTTCTCAACGTCCTCCTGAAATTTCAAAGGGACACTATAAATATTTTGAGTTCATGGTGGTGGGTAGTTTAAGATTCGGTCCGCCGAACTTTTACTGCATGTATATACTTGTTATCTTGAATTCGTAGTTTAGCTCAAGGTGACTTTAGAGTTTTTGCTGGTAAAAAAAACCTTTATAAAGTTTTATAAAATAATTTGACATATATATAATATATATATAATATATATTATATATATATATATATATATATATAATATATATATATAATATTACTATACTATATTTATATATATATATATATATATATATATATATATTACTCACTATAATATATATTATTACTATATAAATTCATGCGGTCGTGGTGAAGTATCTGAGTGCGATCTAAGCATGGTTTCCATTCCGTTCTGTTGAATATCACGTAAACTTCCGAACGAAACAGCTATCGACTTGAAACTTTGCGCACAAGAAGTTGTTTATTGATGTTAGGTAGGCGGTTTTTGCCAACTGGGCCCATATCGGTCCATTTTTACGTATAGCGCACATAGTAAAACAGTCCCCACATTCACTCGATCCGCTTTAAATTTGAGCCATGGTGTTAGTAGTATATGAGTCTCTAACATCCAGGCAAAATTTGGTTTACATCGGTGCATAATAATATATATAGCCCCCATATAAACGATACAGATTTTACCTCCGGAGCTCGCGGAAGAGCAAATTCATCCGGATTCGGTTTTGAATTTGGTTACGTTAGCGTGTTAGTATATTCGTTCTTTTACTACCATTCAGGAATATGGTCACATATCGGTCATCTTATATGTAGCACCATAGACGATCCCCCAGATTTTGAATCCGAGACCTCTTTGGGAAGAGCAAAATTCATCGATTGGGTTTAATAAATTGGTACGTGATGTTAGTATTGTCGTCTCTAACAACCATGCAGGATTGGTCCCATATCGGCCTAATAATTATATATAGCCCCCATACTAAACCGATCCCAGATTTGATCTCCGGTGCCTTTTGGAGAAGCAAAATTTCAATTCCGATCTGCATTGACAATTTAGTTAAGTGTGTGTAGTATATGCGTCTACTAACCCACCCAAATGAGGTTATTGGTTCCATATTCAGTCAATATTACATATATATCCCTCCATATAAAACCGGTCTCTGAGTACTTGGTTTGTAGCATCCTGGTTGAGCCAATTTTATCCGATGTCAGTTTGAAATTTTGGTCATCTGTTGCGGTTAATATGGCCACTCTCACACACCAATAGATCTAATACGATCTCGCAGTACTATATATTAGCCCACAGATAAAATTCTTCCCCAATCACACAAAAAATTGGTCCATCAATCAGTTCATAATTTGTATATATTGTTAGCCTTACAAATTTGCGAATGCCCATACTTCAATTTCTGGCTCTTTTAAGCACCGTGCCAACTTTCCATATCGGATATGGTGTTGGATGGACGTCTTTCGTAGAAGTTTCTAACGCAATCCATGGCATAGAGGGTACATAACAGATTGGCCTTGGCCGAACTTACTGCCGTATACTGATATTTCGGGACAAACCTTTTATAATATAGCCCCAACCATTTGAAGGATGTTGATATGGTATTCGAAAATTTAGATCTACAAAGTGGTGCAGGAGTATAATATATTCAGATCGGCCCCGCGAACTTTTTAGAACTTTCCTACTTGTTTTTTGCTATGTTGTCGTAGAGGAATATCCCTCCACATTGGGATTGACGATAAAGAAAACTTCTACGAAAAGACTGTCATCCACAAATTCGAAATTAATTGGGTTGTGGTATCTTTTAAAACTTCTTAACGTAGTTTTTTCTAAAATTGTGAGGTTTAGTCCATACGTGGTATATATTAGACAAAAAAAAAAAAAGGGTTATGTATAGTAAGTCACAAATAATTTTATGACTCGATTATTGGACTTTTTTTGCCCACGAGTAGGTAGAGGCCAGAATTGGACACAAATGGGGATACGTCTTTATATGTGCGGCTATATGCAATTATAAACTTGATATGACATTTTTGTGTGATTGGGAGAATTACTTATCTGAGGACTATATATAAACTATAGACGATATGGACCTAGTCTTGGCATGGTTGCTTAAACGGCCAATCTATACTTACCACAATGTACCAAATTTCTAAACTGAGATCGCGATTGAATTTGCATCTCCCAAGTGGCTCCAAAACCAAACACTCTCGGGATCGGTCTTTATTGGGGGGCTATATATGATTATGAGACCTGTACGGGACCATTTCTGGCATGGTTGTAAATATCCATATTACTAACATCACGTACCAAAATTTCAACCGAATCGAATGAATTTGCTTTCCCAAGGGGCTCCGGAGGTCAAATCTGATGGGAAGCGGTTTACATGGGGCTATTATCAATTATGGACGATTTTCGGACACAATTATTTTGCATGGGTCCGAACTATTGAGAGAGAATAATAAACCACCGTCACAACATTTCAATCGACAATTCGGTTGATTTTGCTCTCCACCGAGGCTCCGAAGGTCAAATCTGGGGAATCGGTCATTATATGGGGGCTATAATATAACTTATGGACCGCATTTGGACAATTTTCTTTGCATGGTTGTTAGAGATCATATGCTGAACCATGTTAGAGACCAACTATACTAAGCACAATGTACCAAATTTCGGCCGGATCGGATTGAAAATATTTATAGAATATATACTATAGAGAGATAAAACCACATGAGACAAAAATAAAAAAAACACACAATAAGAGGAGATAAGGAACTTTTATGGCGAGGCTATATATAATTTTGCACCGATGTGGACCAATCTTTTGGTGCGTTGTTAGAGACCAAATTACTAACACCATGCTACCAAATTTCAGAGGCAGATCCGGATGGAAAATTTGCTTCTCTTTAAGGCTAGCCAAGCCAAATGCGGGGATCGGTTTACTATGGCGGGCTATATATAATTTTAATGGACCGATGTGGAACACAAATTTTTTGGCATGGTTTGTTTAGAGATCATATGAGTAACACCTATGTACAAAAATTTCCAGCAGGACTCGGATGTGAAATTTGCTGCAATACATATCGACCTAATATCAATAACAACTATTTTTTGTCCAAGTTTTCAAGTCGATAGCTTGTTTTTCGTTCGTGAAGTTAGCGTAATTTCAACAGGACGCGACGGATCGACAGGACATTACTCAGATCGACTTCCAGAATTTCACACGACTTCAGAACATATATCACATGTATGGGGTCTTAGAGCAATATTTTCGATGTGTTTACACGGAATGATCAAGCTTATATCCCCATATCCTTATCGAGTAG
>PGFW01046313.1:0-12784 GCA_003123925.1 Haematobia irritans | reverse complement strand
GCCCAGGACTTCAATACTGTCATTAGGATATTTTCCCCAAAAATATTCGGCATTTATTTTGACCTCATGACCGATGAAGACGAGTAGGGAGCGAGCATCGCCAGTTACAGCGGCCCATTTCATGGCCATCGGCGGCACATGACCTTTGAGGGCCAATCGAGGGTATACATTTTCAGCAGAATGAAGAAAGTGATGGGGGTTTGCTTTCCAAAGAATCCCCATCATTTTCTTCGTTCACAAACTGCTCAATTTGGAATGGCTTCTCATAAGAGAAAACCAAATTCGGTAACTGACCCCTTTCCTGCAAGCAAAGCAACTTCTTGGCTCTCCCCCTGGCTAAACGGATTCAATCCAAGGTTATTTTTCAAAACATGTTGCATCAGTTCCCGCAATAAAATTCAGGTCATGAGAAAGTTATCTACCACTGCGGCATGGATTTCGATCAAATCTGGTCTTTACAGTGTCCAATATTTGGTCGCGATGCAACACAGCGTGTATCATGATAACGAACAATTGCACGAGAAACAAATATGTATGCATACTTAAATGCTGGAGGGCTCTGACGATGTCCAGTCGTGGTTTTCCTGCCAAATGTAAAGCAATCACACTATCGGCCCTAAATCATCACAATTAACTCTATTTGGAATGCAATAGAGTAAAGATGATTTGTAAGTTTGTTGAACATACAATGAATGTCACTGGAATAAATACTATCACTTGTCAGACGAGTGGTTTAGAAATTATAACCAGAATCTGAGTTGGTTGGAAAAATATTTGGGGTTTTGGTCTAAATCCTGACGTTAGGAAACAAGTTTAAGACAACAAGATTCGTGGCAATGTAAGAAATAGTGAATGACTATTCCAAGAGCTTCGATAGAGTCTTGCGGTACAATTTTTCAAGAATCTTTAGAAATACAATCGATCTCACCCGCCAGATCTCGCTGAAGACTATGGAAACGTGTTAGTCCAAACGCAATTTATTCCATTTGGATCAATTCATAAATACGATTTTATTACGCAATACCTTTTCTTTACAGTTTCCGAGACGTAAAGTTTCAAAAAGTGGTATCTTTGTGCGTCGAATTTTTGAGTCGATTTTGACTTGTCGACTTTTTGATAAATTGTCAGTATGAAAAGATTCTTTATACATTCGCCGTTAATCAACACGAACTTATGATTTTCAATTTAATTTTATTAAAATTCGTTTGTTTCACTATCAAAATGTCGGCTAAGTCTTTCGACTTCCTTTTTTGACAAAATGTCGATTTTGAGACTTTTGCATCCCTACACTTTAAACTCGAACATTGTGTTTTTTCGGAACAAGGAATTCGTATAATGTATATCCTTTGGTTTTAAAGTTGGGAGAAAAAAACCGAGAGTGGACATTCATTTGTCACTCCTATACTTTAATCATTATTCGCTAATTAATTGCAAATTGATATGTATAGAAAGAAAATCAGAAAATGTGAATGAATGAGTAAATAATAGAATTTTTCAAAAAGTATGGAAGTGGGCACTATTTTGGGTTGCATGATCATGTTTCATTTTACAATGTAAGATAACAGAAATTTAAAAGTTATAGTTTGATAATTTGTCAAACTAATATTTGTTTTGTTCACAGTTCAGTTATTTTTTTTATATACCCCTCAATATATGGCTGGTGGACAGCTTCTGAGTGTTTCAATGCTTCTACCAAAGCGGTTTCCAGCGTAATTATGAGACGACCGTTCCATAATAATACAGCTTTAGTTGACACACAATAATAAATATTTTAAATTTTATTACAGAATTATAGAAAATTACATTATATTGACTTACAAGTAATAAGTACGGAAAAAGTATTGAATTTAAATCGTCTTGATTTTGATTGGGCGTTCTCTTTGTCGTTTTTGTTTATAATAAACACTTTGAAGATCTACAGGTTTCAAAAGTGAAACTAGAGTCTCAATACGTTTTCTCAATCACAAGACCAAAAACTTGTCGTACAATATTTTCCATTAGTAAATCCAAATATTGCCGTACTGCGCTCACATTGAATATCTCCACTCAGATCCATATTTGTTATCCACATCGACGAGGGCTATAATTCGATATGTGTTTGAATTTCGAAACATTTCTTTTAGCATTGGTGTCAAATTTATGAAGGGTTCACACCATTTAGCAACTGACAGTCAATCTATCAACGCGTAATCATTTTGATACCTGAAAATAAAAAAAAAAACAAATACTATATATATATTAATAAAGATATTATTATTGTTATTAAAATTTATTAAAAAACTAATTATACGGTCGAGCCTAATTTTAATACCCAGCCAATTCGACGCAACACCAGTTTTATGTGTTTTTATGGTAAAATTGAATCTTCAAGGTGAAAAAAACCTTTGCATATGTGATCCCAAAAACTTTAATTTTAGATTGAAACAAACAACTTTAGACACTAAAGAAAACTTTGCTTGGTCTAAAAATTTCGGTTTTCCGAAAAACATAATAATGTTAAGTTTTTATTGCGAGGCATATTTATTATACTGATAAAATAAAAACAAAATTCTTTTCTTTACCGATAATCCAACAATTTCTTTATGCTAGCCCTATATGTTTCCATAAATTCCTATTTAACAATTTCAGTCACACATAACGACGCTTTAAGCACATCGGTCTTTTATACCCTCACCAACTGGTGGTAAGCATAGCTAATCATGTGCAACTCCTTTTTATAGTTACAGAAAGCTAACTGGAATATCTAGGAATTCAGCAGGGGAATCTCAGTACTTTCAATACATTCCCTTGTATTAACCGTTACCCTCGAGATTAGATTAGTAACCTTCTTGTAGTAACGATTTAGCATGTCAGACTTGTCTGAGTCTATCTCCTGAAAAGTCTCGTCCGTTTGTCTTGTCTTAAAACTTTGGTCTCTGATTACACGTCTGTCTCCTGTCTTAAATGATTAATTTTTGTTGAGTACTTGCGCTTTTAGCCGATGTCCTAAAATTTTATTTTCGGGATCCCTTTTCGCTCAAAGACTCTTTTCTCATTGATGCTATGAAAAGAATCGTTCAGTTTATCGAATTATAGCGCTGCCAACTTATATTTTCCAACGATTGGCTCATAATCCGTGTATAATGCTACGATTTCAACCGTAATCGAATTCTTTAATGAAAAAATCTCGAAAAACTGTGCCCTAAATATCTATCGGTTCAGATTAGAATATTTTCCATATTAGCTTGACATTAGCACCGTCGCAAAGAAACAAAGTATAATTGACTTCGGATGTAGAATTAGCATTTATAGCTATGTTCAAGTTTTGAAAGTTCAAGTGTTGACCTTATAGCCTAACATATAAGCTTTCCCGTTTACTATCATGAATGATCACAGGCCGCATTTTATCATCACTTATTATAACATCGATAGAATTTATGACGTGGACAGAGAAAAACTTTATTAGGAATCTTTCTATGGGTAGCAAAATTTGTTATCGGTTTTCAAGGACATGCCCATATATAAGCTTTCGCCTATTCCTCCACTAGACCAAAGCTATTTTTTGTCACGATTAGTTGAAATTTCAGCAGGATAATTATCAGTTGCTGGTGTCAGATTGTAAATCGGTTAGATTTGTTACTCCATATTACGTTTCTGATTAAAAATGGTAACATTTCCTTGTAAAATCGCACTTTAGTCTATTGAAGAGAGCATTCTTCAAACTTCTCAATCAAATATCGGACGCGACTAAATCGATGACAACCTTTATGCGGTAACAATTTCTTGAACAATCAATATATTTTCAATATTTTAGACCTTACATCTGTAGTTACACTAAGTCTTTTAGCAAATTTTAGGTCAACTTTTTTCTATCAGAAAAATTTTGTCAAATTATATTTCTATAATGAAATATTGTCATTTATTTCATCAGACATTTAGAATTTAATTTCATAGCCAACAATTGTTTCGACAATTTTTTGTATAAAATGTGTAAATTGCCGATTAAGAAATTGTAAATTATTCTACCAGAGATTTTAAGAATTTTATTTTAGAAGATTTGTGCAAAATTATTAAGATGTAATTAAATTTTTATTCAGAAATATTTGTCAAAATTATGCTACGCGAACTTTTCAGACCATTCTTATTTCTTGTTTTTTTGTTTTTGTTAAAATTTATTCGATAGAAATATCGTGGTAAAAATGTATTTTTATTTTTTATTTTACTAATTTTGGAAGAATCTACGCAACTCTGGAACCCGGGATTTACAATACTACGTAATCTTTAAGAATCAAAAAAATAATATTAAAATGAGGATGACAAAAAAAATTTAGTCTAAAGGCAGCTCTTGACAATAATTCTTCCAATGAATTTTTTGTTGAAATTTAGTGAAAAGTAGTTTTTCGCTCAAATAAGACATACCGTTTTTGTACTTCTTAAATTGTAGTTTCCATCCCTGATCTTTCAGAATCCAATGAGCAGTGTGCCTAGTATTGGGATTTTTCCCGCCAATCGGGGATATTTTTTCGTGGTTAGGGGAAATTTATTTTTTTGGGGGAATAGTTGAATCTTTGGAATATTTTGAATTCGGAGAATCTCCAGATTCATGAGCAGTGGTTGCCAGTTATTGGCGATGATTTTCCCCCAACCGGGAATTTTTTCGGTGTTGGGGACAAAATTTTGAGTGGGACTGGAGATTTTGCGGGGAATGTTCATAACTTTGGCAGGGCTTTGTGGGAGTTTTTCTAATGGAAACGTCAGTATTTAAATTGGTTTAAATGTATATACATTATTAGAGAACGCATTTTTCGAAAATAGATAACATTGCCTCCTCCTTATTCCACGGCAACAATAGGGTGCAAATGAAGGTTTTGGACTAACAAACGGTTACATAACGCGTTGTGGGGCCAACGGTCTAATTTATAATTTTACTCAAGCTTTACTAATAACATAGTTTTAGCAATTGCAAAAATCATTTCCGTGTAGACCCCCCATCAGTGTTCATCGCTGATGAAAACAATCTATTCATAAATATCAAATATGATGAAGATTCGCACAGGCTTGCCACTCGTGTCAAAAATAAATCTACCAAGATTGAAGAAGAATTTACAAAAATGTACAAAAATTTATATTATTTTGAAGTTTTTTATCAAAATTATTTATTCTAACTCCCATTTTATTTCGAAACTCTCCATTTTTATCTGCTCGGCATTTAATAGACTTCACCGCAATCCTTGTTTTTTGCTGTTTAGAAATCTTTTGATCTTATTGCAATTTCCGAAAGCTGTTGTGACAAACATTTTATATATTTTTTTAATTCTTAAATTATTATTGTTGTTAGCAGTCATAACCTTTCCATAATTTTTTATTTTTGTCATAAAAAACTTGTAAATAATTAATTATTGGGATTTTTGTGGGAGAATTTTTTAATTTTAAGTGGGAATTTTTGGGGACACCACTAGCTAACCAATTTTGGGAACAATAAAGCCAAAGAAAAATACTGGCAAACTGTTCATTAGTAACGCGTCAAATAGAATAGGCAAAAATTTTATTTCTGTAGAAAATTTTTCTCTATAATTTTATTTCTATAGAAAATTTTCTCAAAATTTTTACTTCTATAGAAATTTTGTCAAAATTTTATTTCTTAATATAAAATATTGTCAAAATTTACTTCTATGTAATTTTTGTCAAATAATTTTTATTTACTTAGAAAATTCCCAAATTTAAATTTTCTATAGAAAATTTTGTCAAAATGTTAATTTCGATAGTAAACTTTGTCAAAATTTCATTTCTATAGAAAAATTTTGTCAAAAATTTTTATTTCTATAGAAAATTTTGTCAAAATTTATTTCTATAGAAATTTTGTCAAAAATTATATTTCTATAGAAAATTTTGTCAAAATTTTATTTCTATAAGAAATTTTAGTCAAATGTTTATTTCCTATAGAAAATTTTTGGTCAAATGTTTATTTCTATAAAAATTTTGTCAAATGGTTTCTTTCTTAGAAAATTTGTCAAAATTTTATATCTGTAGAAAACTGTTGTCAAAATTTTATTTTCTATAGAACTTTGTCAAAATGTTTATTCCTATAGAAAATTTGTGCAAATTTTTTAATTCCTACATGAAAATTTTGGTGAAAATTTTATTTCAATATAGAAAATTTTGTCAAAATTTTATTTCTATAGAAAATTTTGTCAACATTGTATTTCTATAGAAAATTTTGTCAAAATTTTATATCTATATAAACAATTTTGTCAAAATGTTATATCTATAGAAAAATTTGTCAAAATTTATTTTTATAGAAAATGTTGTCAAAATTTAACTTCTATAGAGAGTTTATGTCAAAATATTATTTCTAAATAGAAACTTTTGGGCAAAATTTTATTTCTATAGAAAATTTTGGCAAAATTTTATTTCTATTTCTACTTTGTCCAAGTGTTTTATTTCTAATAGAAAACTTATGTCCAAAATGTTTATTTCTATAGAAAATTTTGTCAACATTTTATTTTTAATAGAAAGTTTTGGCAAAATTTTTATTTCTATAGAAATATTTTGTCAAATATTATTTCTATAGAAAATTTTTCAAAATTTTATTTGTAATAGAAAAATTTTGTCAAAATTTTATTTCTATAAGAAATTTTGTTAAAATTTTATTTCTATAGAAATTTTTGTCAAAAATGTATTCTATGGAAAATTTTATCAAAATTTTATTTCTATTAAGAATATTTTGTCCAAAATTTTATTTCTATAGAAAATATTTGTCCAAAACAATTTTATTTCTATAGAATATTTTGTCAAAATTATTAATTCTATATGACAATTTTTTTCAAGAATTTATATTGTATAGATTTTGTAAAAATTTTGTTTATATAGGAAAAAATTTTGTTAAATTTTATTTCTAATAGAAATTTTTGTCAAAAATTTATATCTATGGGAAAATTTTGTCTAAATTTTATTTCTATGAAAATAATTTTGTCAAAATTTTATTCTAAGAAAATTTTATCAAAATTTTATTTCTAATAGAAAATTTGTCAAAAATTTTATTTCTATAGAAAAAGTTTTGTCAACATTTTATTCTGAAGAAAATTTTGACAAATATTTATTTTTATAGAGCATTTTGTGAAAATTTTATTTCTATAGAACAATTTTATTTCTGTGGAAATTTTCTCAAATATTATTTCTTTAGAAAAATGTTGCCAAAATCTATCTCCAGCAAAAATTTTGTAAAATTTTAATCTCCCGCACAAATTTTGTACAAAATTTTATTTCAATAAAACATTTGTCAAAAAACCGTTTAAAATATAGAATATGTTTTTCAACGCTTTATTTTTAAAAGACACTTTAAATTTTAAAGAAGTCGAGTACACAATGGAGAATTAAAATTGGTCCGTTAAGATCGTTGGTCTAAGGGACTTTGATAACCACATGTGGAAAAGTACGCAAAACTGAATATAAAAGACAATTGTGTCTTAAATGTATCCCTAACTTTTGTATCCTTCTTTTCAAATATTTCTATTTTTCAAATTAAATATGAAAAGTTATGGCAAAATAGTTGCAAATCACGGAGGAAGTTCTTCAACATCAGCGAGAAATGTATCGTTGTAGCAAAATTAAGGCCCCACTATTTTGCAGTCGGACCCATTGCAGTGTTCAAGCAAATGGGAATTCAAATTTATAATCGGGCTGCGTGTTACCCACTACACTTAATCCGATACACACCATTCTCCCGGCACACCTATTTGTGGTCCTAAAAATACCCTGTAGATTTCCAAGTTTCAGGGCGATAGGGTAGGCAAAACGGTTTCATAGAAGCCCTAGAAGTAAACTCGGGAGATCGGCCTATATGGGCGGTATACCAAAACATGGACCGATACCCACCATTTTCGGTCCTAAAATACTTCTATATTTCCAAATTTTCAGATAAATCGAATAAAAACTACGGTTTCTAGAAGTCCAAGACCTCAAATCGGGGGATTGATTTATATCGGAGCTATATCAAAACCTGGACCGAAATAACTCATCATTGAACTTGGCCTGCTTGCAGACAATAGACGAATCTGTGCCAAATTTCAGGACTATAGCGTCATTATTGAAGAATGTATCGTGATTACAATAGACCAGACAGACGAGCGGACGGACGTACATGCTTTATAATCGTCCTTTAAAGAATTGTAAAAGTCGTCTCTTGTGTAATCTACTTAGAAAATTATCAAAGTAGGTTTCACAAGAGATAGGTTCTCTGTGAAACCTACTTGAAGTTTTCCTAAAGTAGATTACAAAAAAAAAAATTAAAATGAACTTTTTGCATAGGAGTCTTCGGAAATTTGAATTGTCAAAAAGAAAACAAACAAAAGTTGGGATTTTTTTTGGAAAAAGAAAGAAAAAAGGAAGAGATACGAAAGAAAAAAAAAAAAAGGTTCAGTCAAGACAAAAATTTATTTTAAATTTAAAATAACTAAAATAAAAAGGAATCAAATTACAATAGCGAACAGAAGAGATTAGCATCTGAGGCAACGAAAAACAATCCTCTAATGGGCAAAGAACTGCCCGCAAACTGAGCAGCGGCCGGGGCCATAAGGTACCAAGGCCAACTAGAGGTATATCGCAAGAAGGATCAATTAACAGGATTTCTCCTGATCAGAAATATATATACTTTACATAGTCCGGAAATCGTATATTTTCGATGTGTTACAAACAGGAAGTGACAAACCCTTCACCATCTATGGTGGTGAGGCAAATCTTTCTACATTCCTGTGAATTGAGCGTAGGTTTGTCCACTAAATCGGAAAAAGTAAAAGTACTTAAAAATTTACCCTAATTAACATTGGTTAAAGTGTTGGACACGTGAGAACATGTTGTTTCCCAAGACATATACCGCAAAAGAAGCACCTTCTAACGTTGCCTGTCAACTTCATGTAAATTTAAAAGTTTTTTACTTAAAAAAGTCTGCAGAAGCCTGTGGAAAAAATCATAAAATTATCACCGAGTTCCCATTTACGACAAATGCCTCTACTTTCTATTTTTTAAAGAACATCGGGCAAAATGGAACCCGCTTCCCTCGCTCCTCGCCAGACCAGATATCGTAAATTCACGTACCCTTTGATTCATTCACAAAGAACCCAACTTCAGCTATTTTTTTAAAGGGAACGTCACTTTATCTCAAATTGAAGAAATATCTTATAAAATTTCATGTCAACAGTTTCATAGTGTGGGACAAAAGGAGAAGGTCCCCGTCCAAAATACCCAAAAACTCAAGTACACCATATTGATTTCAATAAACCAATCCCCATACGGCCTTTGCAAATTTCAAATAAACTTGAGAATTCTAGTTTCTGTTCCGGTTTTTAGAAGGAATCTTCGCTCCCCGTCCAATATCGAAAAAATATATCGCGTATATTGTGAAATATCGGAAAATAAAGTAGCTTGTTCTTTTGGCCTTGACGCCCCTCAACCTTCGCCGGTAAATTTCAAGCAAATCGGATAATTTTTTTCCAAATTTTCAAAAGTCGAGCAAGGAGATGTCCTCTTCCCGTTAAATATAAAAAAATCAGTACCCCATAATAAATGCATAAGCTCAAAGCGTGTTCTTCCGGAAATCTCAAGTAAAACATCGATTTTTTTTATAGTACTTTAAACAAAAAACGATAAAAGGGTGGTCTCCCCTCGACCAAATATCGCAAAATAAAGTACAAGCGGGTCTTTGTCTAAGATCATCACACCTAAAACCTTCCTTTGGAAATTTCAACCCTAAATTCGGAAGTACTTGGCCAAATTGTAAAAAAGTGGGCAATTGTGGGATGTCCCCCCCCCCAACCCAGATATCAAATAAATTGAGTACCCTTTTTTTCACCACATATAACCATCACGTCTGCCGAAGCATTTTTTCATTATACCTGTGCCACACTTGGTGATACAGGTATTATAACGATAAGTTAGTACATATGTTTGCAACACCCAGAAGGAGACGAAAATAGACACATGGTGTCTTTGGCAAAAATGCTCAGGGTGGGCTCCTGAGTCGATATACCATGTCCGTCTGTCTCTTTTCCGTCCTCTGTCTGTGAAACACATTTTTTGATCAAAGTCCTCGGGTCGCAAGTTTAGTTAGTTTAGGGTTTTTTTTTCCCGAACTTTTTGCATTCCGGGAAAAAGCGGAAAAAAAAAAAAAAAAAAATTTTTTTTTTTTTCGAATTTCCCGCGATCCCGGGATCCCGGTCAAAGGGAAACGCTACTTTGAATGTGGAAATACATTTAGACATTTAAATAAATTAGAAATAGCCTAAAGCTACGGTTTGTAAAGGTAGTAATAATACATAATAATAATAATTAATGTTTGTTATTCACTCTAACATCAGCCATAAATCATACTAAAGTATCGAAATATTTTGTAATACAAAAGCATTTTGACAATGGTTAAGGCAGTCTCTTTCGGTATAAGTTTCGGAAGAACACTTTTTAAATATTAGTGGGATTTTTTTGTAACACTAAAAACCAGTTTTGAAAAATGAAAGAAACTTGATTTCGATTTCACCATCCGTTCACGGGGTCAATAAATTACATATTCAGTCAAATATTCCCAAAAGGGAAACACTACAAATTAATAATATCGACATTCACATTATACTTCAAAATCCACTTTAAACTAGATTTCCAAATTGTCGTATCCCTATAAATAAAGGGCTTTAAACGCCCAATTTTAATTAGATTTTAGGCTTAATGTGTATAAGTATAAATTGAAATTAAATTAAACATCTTTAAAAAGGTTGGAATTTTCTTATTTCATAAAAAAGAATCCATCTTGCAAATAAATTATTAAATTTTTGAAAATTTGCAATTGCAACGTGGGTTACATAAGGAAATTCACCGTTGTTTTTAAAGGTTACTGCAGTCTACCATCTACTCGAATGTCGGTTTAACAGAATATGACAATCTATAAATTTAGGAAGTGCAAACTTCTTTTAATATTGGGAGCCCGTTGGAAATTTGGATTGGAACCCACGACTATGTATGCTCCTCCAATGGGGCAAGTAACTACGACTTGGTACAATAGTTATTCACATTAAACACTTCAAAATCCACTTTACACATTTCAACTGTCATTTGCCATATAAACCCTCTATTTATACATAAAAATTGTAAAGAAAATTTCCCGGAATTCCCGGCAGCTTCATTCCCGGGATAAGGCGGGAGCGAAACATAGCAATTTCCGGGAAATTCCCGGGATCCCCGTTCCTGGGAAAAAAACCCTAACCAGCCAGAATAGAACCCTATTTGATTTTGGAAGAAATCGGTTCAGATTTAGATATAGCTTCCATATCTATCTTTTGCCGATAATTCACATTATATGGATCCAGAAGCCAGAGTTTTACCCTGATTTGCTTGAAATTTTTGTACCAGGAGAACATATATATTATTTTAGTCAGGTGTGCCAAATTGGATTGAAACGTTCAAGATTAATATATAGCTCTCATATATATCTTTCGCCCGATATTGGACATATAAGTGGCCCTGAAGCCAGAGTTTTAGCCCAAATTGGTTGAATTTTGCACTAGGAAGTATAATTAGTAGTATAGTCAAGTGTGCTAAATTTATTGAAATCGGTTGCAGATTTAGAATATAGCTTTCCAATATATATCTTCGCTTCGCCCCGATTTTCGCGTCATATGGCCACAGAGGTCAAAGTTGTAGTCCGATTTACGTGAAATTTTGTGCTAGCAGGGAGTAAGAATTAAAATACTAAGTATGCATGCAAATTGATTGAAATCGGTTTCAGATTTCTATATAGCTTCATAATGTATGTTTTTCCGAATTCTGGGCAAAAAATGGCCAAAATATCGCCACATTTTCGTTATGAAATCGCCACTGCGCTAAGTCGAAAACGCTGGGTAAAAATGACTCAAATTTCCTTTGATTTCTAAAATACACCATCTAATTGACCGATAAGTCATAAATTAATACTTTGATTAATTTGTCTCAAAAATTGGTTCAGATTAAAATGTTTTCCCAGTTTTTACTAATCTAGTTAGTATATCATACTGGGCATTAAGTTCGACTTAATTTTTAAGTCTATAGATTAATAAATTTGTGCAGATGGAGTCAAAAACATTTTATAATATAGCAACCCAACAACATCTTGACGGATTTGATTAATAGTATCGAAAATTTGGATTTACAAAGTGGATGGCAGGGTATAATATAGTCGGCCCCGCCCGAACTTTAGCACTTTGCCTTACTTGTTACTTGAAATAACTCAAATGTGTTTTGATCTTATTATTTTTTTGCGGTTAAATATAAAGAAGAGATAAGTGTAAAAACGTTTACCATATGAGGACGATATACATGATAACACTCATAAAAATAAGGTCTGTTAAAAATAAAGGCAGTCAGTGTTGCTAGTTATAATATTGTTTGAATCTAGCGATAGCAAATTCATAAAATTTGTATGTCTCTAAAAATATTTCCCATATTATTTTCAAGACTTAAAATAGTTTTTTCTGAAACCGATATCTGTAAACATTTTGTTTTAACATTGTACAAAAACAAAATGGATTTTAATTTTGATATATTTTTCAAATTTTTTTAGATAATTAGTCTAATTCTTACCCAAGTTTATCAAATTCCCTCTAAACCATTCACATAATATAATCTGCGTTTGAAGTTTGACCTTTGCCGAAAAGCCGTGTTGTTGCGGCTTGAATTGAAACAGTTTAGACTTTAATACAGCTGCGATTGGTTTAAGCACTTTTGAAGCTGTCTTAATACATGATCTTATTCCGACGCGCACAAAAATTTCAAATCTCTCTCACAA
>PGFW01046307.1:4111-16136 GCA_003123925.1 Haematobia irritans | reverse complement strand
TGTATTTAAAAGTAACTATTCTCTTATGCTTATATAAATTTTGTCATTGTGGAAGAACATTTTGAATTATGGATTATAATATATATGAATAAAGATATTGAAATATGTGTAACATTTTGAGTGTATTTTAAACATAAAATAAAACAATATTTAATGAAATTAAAAAAAAACAAAAACAAAAAAAAAAACAAAATAAAATAAAATAAAAATAAATTTAAAATAAATAAACAAAAATTATAAGTCGGAGATGTTTTAACATTTATACTCCTGCACTGTAATTATAAGATTTTAATCTTGTTGTGTAGGTACTCAATAAAAATGAAATGAAAAAAAAAATAAATAATGATGGAATTGATTTATTAAAAAAATCTTGGTAATGTAATACCAAAATAAAAAAAAATAATTATAATGATGAAATTGCTTTATTTAAAAATATCCTGGTAGTTTAATATTACCATCGATCGAAAATAAAAACAAAATCATATATCGCTAAATTGTATTATTTTTTTTTTTCCTTAAGAGGGTGAACTCTCTATTATTAAGTTTAACCTAAAAAGAAAATACTTATGTACTTTTGCAAAATTTAATTATCCAATGTATTCTTGATATATTACCCATAATTTAAAAGAAACCATTTGCATAAAGAAATAAATTAAAACTATAATTTGCTAAATGTTTAATCGTAAAATGGAAACAACCATAATATATTTCAAAAAGGAAAGAAAGCAAAATGGGAATTTCCCCCAAAAAAATAAAAAAAGAAACTAATGGAATTAAAGATTAAACTAAGTATTACAAAATTATAATCAAAATTTAATATTAAATTTATATTTGATAGGAATAAAATTTTATATAGAAAATTCAGAATGTAAATTAAAAAATTTTAAATCTGTAAATCCAAACAAAAAAATTAAATCAATTAAAAATCAATCAAAAATCAATTAAAAATTAATCAAAAATCAATTAAAAATTAATCAAATATTAATCAATCAATAAAAAGTAATTAACAAATATAAAAAAAAATTCTCTTAATATAAAAAATAAAGATATCTAAACAAATAATGATCCAAATTTATGAACAGTAAAAAAAACAGTTATATACGGAAAGAAGAGTTTAAATAAAATATAATATAAATAAAATTAAAAGGATAAAGAGAAAACTTGAAAATTATTGATATAAATCAAAGGGAACAAACTGTAAAAATTAGAATTTTTAAACAAATTTTAAGGGAACTAAAGCAAAATCATTTGAAGCAATATGAAAAATATAACCACATGAACAAAAAATAAATAAAAGTATATCAAAATAAAAAAACAACTAAATTAAAATATTCACTAAATATGAAACCATAAGAACCAAAAAAAATTACATATATTAGAAGTAATATTAAAATAAATGTAAAAGAACCTATGAAGATAAATAAAAACTTAAACAAAAATAGATAAATAGCAAAAAATATATAAATAAAAAAAAAAACAAAATAAAAATTAAAACCAAAACGAAAACTAAATCCGTAAATTGTGACAACATTAAAAACCAACTAAATGGAAAATTAAATCACTATTAAAATTAAACAAATATACAATATAACAAAAAATAAAATAAAAAGAAATTATGAATAGTAGTAAAAACTAATATAAAAAAGAACATTAAAATTAAAACATAAAAAATTAACTAAATATGAAACCATAAGAACACAAATGTAACGTTTATTAGAAATAATATAAAAATAAATATAAATGAAGCTATGAAGATAAATATATAGCAAAAAAATTTATAAAAAAAATTAAAAAAAAAGAAAACGAAAACTAAATCCGTAAATTATGACAACATTAAAAACCAACTAAATGGAAAATTAAATCAATGTAGAACTATTAAAATTAAAAAAAAAAAACATTGATTTGAATAACAAAAAATCAATAAATATTATTTATTTATTTTATTTTATAAAATAAAAATAAAATAAAAATAAAATAAAAACCAGGTATAAATAAAAGGGAAATTTTGAAAAACAAGAAATAAATATGTAAATAAAAACCAACTAAAAATAAAATAAAAAAATAAATTTGAAATAATATAAACATAAAATAAATGAAACTTTAAAGATAAATAAAAACTAAAATAACTTAAAAACAAAACAAACAAAAAAAATGATAAATAAACTAAAACATTGTGGAAACGAAAATAAAAACAAAACAGAAATTATGAAAAAAAAACAAATATATCAATGAAAACCAAATAAAATTAACAATGATCAAAATCACAAATAAAGATATATAACTAAATTAGAAAAGTAAAATAAAACTAAAAGAAGCTATGAAGATAAATAAATAAAGACTTATACAAAAACAAAAAACAGATTACTAACAAAAACTAAATAAATTACATAAACAAAAAATTATGAAAACGGAAATTAAAAACATAAATTTTTAAACATAACTAAATAAATAAAAGCCAACAAAAAAATTTAAAAATATTACGACTAAAAAAATAATAAACAAAAATATAAAAAGTAAATACTAAACTAAAAAAGGAAAATTAAAATTGACAAATAAATAAATGAAAAAAAACTATAAAAATAATAAACAAAAACTAAACAAGTATATTACGGGCCGGCAAGTTCGGCCAGGCCGAATCTTATGTACCACCACCATGGATTGCGTAGAAACTTCTACGAAAGACTGTCATCCACAATCGAATTACTTGGGTTGTGGTATGTTAAAACTTCTTATTCCTGCATGGTTGTTGGATACCATATACTAACATCACGTACCAAATTTCAACCGAATGGGAAGAATTTTGCTCTTCCAAGGGGCTCTGGAGGTCAAATCTGAGGATCGGTTTATATGGGGCCTATATATAATTATGGACCGATATCGACCAATTTTTGCATGGGAGTTTGAGGCCATATATTAACACGACGTACCAAATTTCAACTGAATCAGATGAATTTTGGTCTTCCAAGAGGTTCCGGAGGTCAAATCTGGTGATCGGTTTATATGGGGGCTATATATAATTATGAACCGATGTGGACCAATTTTTGCATGGTTGTTAGAGACCATATACTAACATCACATACAAAATTTCAGCCGGATCGGATGAAATTTGCTTCTCTTAGAGGCCTCGCAAGCCAAATCGGGGGATCGGTTTATATGGGGGCTATATATAATTATGGACCGATGTGGACCAATTTTTGCATGGTTGTTAGAGACCATATACTGACACCATGTACCAAATTTCAGCCGGATCGGATGAAATTTGCTTCTCTTAGGGGCCTCGCAAGCCAAATCGGGGGATCGGTTTATATGGGGGCTATATATAATTATGGACCGATGTGGACCAATTTTTGCATGGTTGTTAGAGACCATATACTAACACCATGTACCAAATTTCAGCCGGATCGGATGAAATTTGCTTCTCTTAGGGGCCTCGCAAGCCAAATCGGGGGATCGGTTTATATGGGGGCTATATATAATTATGGACCGATGTGGACCAATTTTTGCATGGTTGTTAGAGACCATATACTAACACCATGTACCAAATTTCAGCCGGATCGGATGAAATTTGCTTCTCTTAGAGGACTCCGCAAGCCAAATTTGGGGTCCGTTTATATTGGGGCTATACGTAAAAGTGGACCGATATGGCCCATTTGCAATACCATCCGACCTACATCAATAGCAACTACTTGTGCCAAGTTTCAAGTCGATAGCTTGTTTCGTTCGGAAGTTAGCGTGATTTCAACAGACGGACGGACGGACGGACGGACGGACGGACGGACGGACATGCTCAGATCGACTCAGAATTTCACCACGACCCAGAATATATATACACTTTATGGGGTCTTAGAACAATATTTCGATGTGTTACAAACGGAATGACAAAGTTAATATACCCCCCATCCTATGGTGGTGGGTATAAAAAAATATATATAAAGTAAATACTAAACTAAAAATAAAAAAATTAAAATTGACAAATAAATTAAGTGAAAAAATAAAATAAAATTATAGAAATTAAACCTAAAAGTAAATAAAAAATAAATATTGAAAAGCCAACTGAGTTAAAAATTTACTAAATATAATAAATAAATGTTATATTAAAGATTAAAGGCAAGCATAATAAAATTATAATCAAAATGTTAACTTTAAAATATTTGATATGGAAAATTTAGAATTGACATTTAAATTAAAAACTAAACTAACAAATTTCCTATAGCAACCCAGTAACAAAAAGCGTCGCCAAAAAAGTAGTGAAAATGTTATTTTTTGTTCCAGAAGAAGTGCAAAATTGGCGCAGAAGCGATGAATTTGACACGGGCTTGTCATAGAAAGGATGTCCACCATTCCAACAGCCGTTGCACTGATTTTGCATCACTTTTTACTCTGTGATTCAAATTCAGTGTTTTGGATGTGAATTAAAAATGCTGTCATATTTTGACAAATAAATAATTTGTATAATTTTTTCTGAATTTTAATGCATAAAAACAAATAAAATTTCATAAGAGAAACTAACTTAAATGAGAACCATAAAAACAAAAAATTAATAAGAAAAACATCATCAAAAGAAAAAAAAAAACTAAATTGAAATAAAGAACGTCTTTGGGAGTACATCTTTTGGAAGTGCTTTTAAAGTTGTGCCTTTGGGAGAACTTCCAATTTTTTTTACTAGGAAGAACCAACTAAATAAAATACTATAAAATAATAATTGCATAGAATATATTGAAAAAATAAAAATAAAACCAAATAAAATTTCATAAGAGAAACTAACTTAAATGAGAACGATAAAAACAAAAAATTAATAATCAAAACAAAAAAATAATCAAAAAAACAAATTTGAATAAACAAATATGTAAAATAAAGATAAAAAACCATAAGACAAAAATTTATTAAACAAAATAAAACTAAAACAAAAACAGCATTTAAAGAAATTAAAAGTATAAGTAACTAAAAAGGAAATTTTTGAAAAAAAAAATTATGTAAATAAAAACCAACTAAATGTAAAATAGAAAAATAAATTAGAAATAATATAAATATAAAATAATGATAATAAAAAAAAACTATGAAGAAAAATAAAAGCTAAAAGAAAAATATATTAAAAACGAAACAAAAAGATAAAAATAAAAGGAAAACAAATACTACGAAGAGCCAACTAAATTAAATAACTATAAAATGATAATTGCATAAAATGTCTTGAAAAAAAAAAAATAAAACCAAATAAAATTTCATAAAAAAAAAATGAGAACAATAAAAACAAAAAATTAATAATCAAAAGAAAAACATCATCAAAAGAAAAAAAAACTAAATTGAATAAATAAATAGTAAAAATAAAGATAAAAAAATCATAAGACAAAAATATATTAAACAAAATAAAACTAAAACAAAAACAGCATTTAAAGAAATTAAAAGTATAAGTAAATAAAAAGGAAATTTTTGAAAAAAAAAAATAATTATGTAAATAAAAATCAACTAAATGTAAAATAGAAAAATAAATTAGAAATAATATAAATATAAAATAATGATAATAAAAAAAACTATGAAGAAAAATAAAAGCTAAAACAAAAATATATTAAAAACGAAAACCTTTGTAGTTAATACCCTACATTATGTCATTATTTATATTCATAATTTATTATGGTTATAAATATTATAAATAAATAAATTAAAAACGAAACAAAAAGATAAATATAATAACAAGTCAAACAAACACTTGTGAAAATGAAAATTATAACAAAAAAGATATTAAACACAAATATACCAATGAAAACCAATGAAATTGAAAATTAACTAAATCACAAATAAAGAACGATAAATAAATTAAATATAATAAAAACCAAAAAAATAAATAAATAATAAAAATAACAAAAGATAAAGATAAGACAAAAAAACTATGAAGATAAATAAAAAAAAATAAGACAAACATAAATTGAAAATTAAAAATATGGTAAATAAAATAAAGAATCAAACGAAAATTAAAAAAAATATATAACCATAAAAACACAAGCTATTACATGTATTGTTTTATCGAAAAAACAGTTAATTAAAAATTAAATATATAAATAAAATTGAACTGAATTTAAAATAAATAAAATGGAGTACCATCAAAAGCAAAAAAAAATATTGAACAAAATAAAGATAAAAATCATAATAGAAATAAAAAGGAACAAGGAAATAACAAAAAAAAAATAAAAAAGCAATAATCGAAGAAAATAAACATAAACGTAAATGAAAGAAGCTTGAAAAAATTAAAAATTTACAAATTATAATTATATAAAAATAAAAAAATAAATATCTAAATAAAAGGTAAAAATAAAATATAGATAAAAGAACTATAGTTCGTATACGAAAAAAAATAAAAAATTTAAATCATACAAGTCAATTAATAAAGCAAACCCTTAAAGTAAAAAAAAAAAACATAAATTAAGAAAAAATTAAAAAACATAAGAAAGGCAACTAAATTAAAAAACAACAAAACAACTTAAAAACATTAAATAAATCAGAAATAGAAATTAAATAAAAAATTGAATAAAAATATAAACTTTAATTTACAAAATAAAACTTGACGTAAGCAAAATATAGTATTAGAAAAAATAAATAAAATAAAACCGAAATAAACAAGAAAACAGAAACAAAAATATTAACTAAATAAATGGAAAATAAACCTTAGTAAAAACTCAACGAAATGTAGCACCAGAGACAGTAAAAAATTAAAATTAAATAATAAAAAGGTAAAATGTTAACTTTTCATCATACTAAATTTAAAATTGAAAAATAATTTAAAAAATTCCAATAGAAAGAAAAATATTAACTTGACAAAAATTAATTCTGAAACCTGTAATAAAATTGTTAAACAAAATGAAAATGCTGTTCATTTTATTAATTTTTCTTATTTTAGGATATATTTCCATTTAAATGAAATTTATGAATTTACTCAAAATATATAAATAGTATATAATTAAAATGAAAGGAGATATATTAAAACAATAATTAAAATCAAAACAAATTTCCACAATAATAATATTTTCTATTGAATATAAAATATATTGTCTTAAAATAAAGATTTATAAGTATGCTTTATATGCTTTTATTTAAACAAATAATCGTTCAAACTTATAAAAGAAGAGTTTAAATAAAATAAATTTACTAAAATAAAATTACTATAATCCACATATTTAAACAAAAAATCGTTCAAACTTACGTCCAGTTATAAAAGAAGAGTTTAAATAAAATAAAATTACTAAAACGAAATTAAAGTAAATTAAACATTTCAAGACAAAATTATATCCAGAAAAGACAAATCAAACCAAAAATTAAGATTAATTTATTGAGAAATATATTAAATAATTGAAAAATTATAAAAAATAATTAAGAAAAAATATAATTAAATTTAACAAAGAAAACTATACAACAAAATAACAAAAAAATATTTTTTTAAATTATTACATTATAAAAAATCGAAAAAATTATAATAATTTTTATAAATTAAATAGAAATAAAAAATATAATAGAAGTTACAAAATCAATTAAATATAAATAAATAAATCTATAATATTATAATAAAAACAGATTACAAAAAGGCAGGCCAAATTAGGAATATCTTTAATTTTTTAAGAAAAACAAAATAGAAAATAATAAAATTCAATATGTTTAATGAAAAAAAAAAGGCATTAATTACTTTAAGACAAATGTGGCTAAGCTTTGGTAAAAGAAATGGTTGTTTTTGTTTATTTTAATCAAATTAAATAACGAAAATAATTACAAATAAATAAAAATAAATAAAAGGAAAATTTTTTTGATAATTAAATTAAAAAATCAATAAAATTAAAATTTTTGAGTGTTGTATTTCCAAAATTTGTTATTAAATTGTATTAACTAATATTGAAATATTTTGTAGAATTTTTTTTACATTTTTGTAAAATTTTTAAGATTTTGGTGAATACAGAAATATATTGAGAACAATTAAATTCAAATAGAAAAAAATACAGAAGACCAAGATTATATAAGTATTTGCTTTTTCAATTCCTATGGTCGACATGGAAAATTAATGAATTTCGGAATTTTAAAGATTTGAAAATTTTAATAAACAAACAATAAAATAATAAAGTTTTTTTTTGCTCCGCGAACGCCTCTTAACAAATGTAGTGTTCATTTCAATAATATAAAGACAACATAAAATATTAAACTAAAATGTTAGAAAAAATTTCATATATAACAAAATAGTTTGTTTGGACAGTAATAATTATTGATATACAATCTTAAAACTAAAATTTAAAGAAATGAATTAAAATTAATTTATTGAATTTAAATAATAAAAACAATGAAATTAATTTAAACTTAAATTGACGAAAAAAAATAAGAATATCAATAAATTACAAAAAAAATAAAATAAACAAAAAATATTTAAGTAACAAAACTTGCAAGGAAAACTTTAAAACCAAAAATTATATTTAAGAATTAATAATAAACAAAAAATATTTAAGTAACAAAACTTGCAAGGAAAACATTCAAAAACCAAAAATTATATTTAAGATTAATATATTTAGAAAAAAAAAAATACATATAAAAACACAAATAAACAAAAATATTTAAGTATACAAACTTGCAACGGAAAACTTAAACCAAAATTAATACTTTAAGAATTAATAATAAACAAAAAAAATATTTAAGTTAACAAATTTGCAAAGGAAAACTTTTAAAACCAACAACTATATTTAAGAATTAATATAATTAAAAAAAATATATAAAAACACAAACATAAAACAAATACAATAACTTTAATAAAATAAAATCTTCTAAATAAAATTAACAACAAATTAAGAAAAATAAAAATAACATAAAACACAGACCAAAAAATGGTAATTAGAGATATAAAATAATATAATACTGGAAATAATATAAAGATTAAATTGAAAATTTATTATTAAAAAGTTATTCCAATTGAAACAAAACTTTAAATAGAAATTCTTATTAAAAAAATAAAAAATAAATAAATACTAAAATATATAAAAACTTCAAGGAAAAAGCTTTAAAACCAAAAATTATTATTTAAGAATTATATAATTTAAAAAAAAAAGTTAAATAAAAAACACAAACATAAAACAAATACAATAACTTTAATAAAATAAAACCTTTTAAAAAAATTAAACAAAATTAAGAAAAATAACAATAACATAAAACTGAACACAAAAATTTAAATTAGAGATATAAACAATAATTTATAATACTGATAATATAAGATTTAAATTTGAAAAATTTATTATTAAAAAGTTTCAACTAAAAACAAAGTCATTTTAAAAATGCGAAAATTCTGTATTAAAAAAATAAAAATAAATAAAGTATAAAACTAGCATAATAAAAAACTAAGGAATATAATAAATACGACAGTCAATATTAAATTTATTTGATTGTATACCCACATGTAATGTTATGAAAGTAGAATCTGAACTAAAATACATATAACAAATTTTAAAGAAATTACCAAAAAAGAAATAATGTAAACGAAAGATTAAATAAAAAAATTAAATATCTCACATTTGAAATTGTAAAAAAAAAAACATAAAAAAATTTTGAATATTATATACATCGCAAATTACAGTAAAAAAAGTATAAAACATTAAAAAAAAAACCGAATTAGAATAAAAAAGTGATTCAAAGTAACATTAAAAAAATTTACCAATAACAAAAAAATGAGAAAGATAATTGAAATACACAGAAAAAATAATAACGAAAATTAAAATAGTCTAATAGTGAAACCAATTATCAACTGAAGGTCTAAAAAATTTAAAGAAATTAAAAAATAATTAAATTATTCAAAATAACCAAATATAAATAACATAGTTAATTTGAACCATTGAAAAGCTTTAAAAGTAGAAACGAGATTTAAATTCGGAAATATAAATATTAATTTAAAATCAAAATATATTAAAATATATAATATGAGAATTAAAATTAATACAAAAAAGATAACTTTTTGTTTATAAAATGATTAAAAATTATTTAAAATAGATATTAAATAATTGGAAAATATTTAAAAAAATTAGCCTAATATTAATTGTACATGGAAATAAATAGCATAATAAAAAATAATCTAGTTGGAATGAAAAAGTATATTAATTATTAGATCACCTATTTTTGAGTGCTTTACGAACAGATAATTACAAAAAAAAAAAATAAACCAAATATAAATTAATTAATTTGGAACCATTGAAAGCTTCAAAATTAGAAAGAGATTTAAAATTCGAGTATAAATATTAAATTGAAATCAAAATATTAAAATAAAATAGAAATAATAATAATACAAAAAAATCTAGTTAAAATAATTTTTTTATTATACAATTATTAAAAAATTTATTTAAAATAGAATATTTATAATTGGCGGAAAATAATTAAAAAAAAATAGCCCTAATTAAATTGAATGGAAATAATAGCAAATAAAAAAATTCTAGTTGGAAATGACAAGTATATTTAGAAATGATTAAATCAAACCTATGTTTGAAGTGCTTTCGAACAGATTAATTACAAAAAAAAAAAATAACCAAATTTAAATAAATCTTAATTTGCGAACCATTGAAAGCTTAAAAATTAGAATAGAGATTTAATAATTCGGTATTAAATATATTAAATTGAAATCACAAGTATTAAAATATTAATAGAAAATAATATTAATACAAAAAAAAAAATAGTTAAAAATACTTTATACTTATAAAATGATTTCAAATTATCTAAAAATAGAATATTAAATAAATTGTGGAAAAATTATTTAAAAAAAAAAATAAAAAATTAACCCTAATATTAAATTATAATGGAAATAATCAGCAAAATAAAAAAAATCTAGTGATGACACAGTATATTAAAATTATGTTAAGATCACCTATTTGAAGTGCTTTCGAACAGATAATTACACAACAAAAAAAAAAACAAATATAAATAAATTAATTTGGATCCATTGAAAGCTTAAAAATTAGAAAGAGATTTAAAATTCGAGTATAAATATTAAATTGAAATCAAAATATTAAAATATAATAGAAATAATATTAATACAAAAAAATTGTTAAAAATACTTTTTGTTTATAAAATGATTCAAAATTATCTATAATAGAATGTTTAAATAATTTGGGAAAAAAATAATATAAAAAAAAGAAAAAATTAAAATAATTGAATTAAAATAATTGAAAATTGAAATACAAATGAAAACTAATTGAGCTTAAATTAAAAATAAAATAAAACTATAGAAGTGCAAAGGCAAATTTATTAAGGTTTATAACTTGCTTTGCAAAATAATAAAAACATAAATTAATTATAATACAAGAAAAAATATTAAAATACTTTATACTTATAATAATGATTCAAAAATATTCTAAAATAAATATTAAATAATGGGAAATAAAAATAAATAAAATAAAATAACCTAATATTAAATGAATGGAAATAAAGCAAATAAAAAATCTGTTGATATGAAAATATATTAAAAATTGATTAACACAACTATTTTGAAGTTCTTTTCGAACAGATAACTTAAAAAAAAAATAGCACCAAATATAATAAATTAATTGGAAACCTATGAAAGCTTAAAATTAGAAAGAGATTCAAAATCGTATAAATATTAATTGAAATCAAATATTTAAAATAAATAAGAAATAATATTAATACAAAAAAATAGGTTAAAAATTTTTATAAAATGATAAAAATTATTAAAATAGAATATTAAATAATGGAAAATAATTAAAAAATACCCTAATATTAAATTGTATGGAAATTATAAGCAAATAAAAAAATTTCTAGATTGAATGACCAAAAAGTATATTTTAAAATGATTAATCAAAACCATATTTTGAAGTGCTTTCGAAAAAACAGATAATTTTAAAAAAAAAAATAACAAATTTAAATAAATTAATTGGAACCATTGAAAGCTTAAAAAATTAGAAAGCAGATTTTAAAATCCGAGTATAATATTAAATTGAAATCCAAAGTATTTAAAAATATTATAGAATAAATTAATACAAAAAAAATTAGTTAAAAAATATCTCTCTTG
>PGFW01046285.1:17104-36501 GCA_003123925.1 Haematobia irritans | reverse complement strand
CCTTTTTGCGCCAAAAATTAAGCAAATCGGGGTAAATTTCTGCTTGAGGCCATATCAAGTGCCAAATCGGACGAAAGCTATGTATGGGCAAAAGCATATCTAAATCTGGAACGATTTCAACCAAATTGGCCCCCACAGTTAACCATAGTTATTACAACGTACACTTTGTGCAAATAATTTTAATCAAAATCACGGCCCAAAATACTGGCTTTTGCAAAAGCCATATAAGTATAAATCGACGAAAGATATATATGGGAGCTATATCTAAATTCTTGAACCGATTTTAGCTGATGTTTTGCAGGTTTAACGTGACGACAAAAGCATTCAGATGAAAGAAATATTGAAGAAAGACCGCGCTATAAAATATGCTGAATTATGAATCAAATCGGTTGCATGGATAAATATATATGGCAGCTATATCTAAATCTGAAACCGATTTTTTCCAAAATCAATAGCGATTGTCTTTGACCCGGAAAGAAGGACCCCATGCCAAAACTGAGCGATCGGACTTAAATTGCGACTTACTTTTGCCCCCACAAAATCTTACATATACAGACAGACGACAGACAGACAGGCGGACATCGCTAAATCGACTCAGAATTTAATTCTAAGCCGACGCGTATACTAAAAGATGGGTCTATGACTAATTATTTCTTAGCGTTACATTACAAATGCACAAGACTTATTATACCCTGTAGTGGTGAAGGGTTAAAAACGCTTACGCGACTCGAACCAGCACGCTAACAGTCCGCCTTAGCCGCCACTGAACCACCACGGAGTTGTCATTAAGAACGGTCTAACGGAATATTTTAAGACTTTTCATGGGCCACAGAAAAACGGAAAGCCACTTCATGAAATCGTGAACGCCCGTGGACCAAACCGCCGGAAAATTCCGTTTTGTTTTTTCGTGGAACCTTTCCGTTTCAATTTTGACCGCGGCTGTTCACCGACTCCGCGAATCTAATTTTGTCTATAAGGGTACAAAATTCTACGTTGTTGTCTTAAAAAAAATTTCCCTGTATTCTTTCTTTTGTAGCATTTTTTGTCCACAGTAACCCACAGTAACATGTTTCATTAAGGAAAATTACATATTTCATTCAAAAAAATAAAAGCTGAAAAAAAAACAACTAAAAGATTTACAAACATGTATAAACTAATCTGCGTAAATGCAAATTTGGTATGACGCAAGCCAATTTCATCTTCCTCAAATCTTATAATCTTTGTCTGAGCCGTTCTAATCCAAAAACAAATGCATATGGAACAAATACGTCCTATAGTTACGTAAATATCAATAATCTTCTCAGCATTAAGTGTTTATATTTAAGTTTTAGTACTTTCCTCCTTTCCCCTTGTGAAGATAAGAGAAGCCGATCAAAAATGAACCACCCATTCTAAGAAACACTTATGTGTGAGGCGTTTTCAAAGATACACAAAAGATCTAATGACGTGATGTGTGCTTCATGTTCACTTGGATCGTTGTAGGTATAGAGAAGCCTAGAAGAATGAATAATGAGCATTCATTGTTGTATTGTTCTAGATTAGGTTACGATTTCAATATTCTAGATATAAGGCGTTATATTCAATAAAGAAATTAGTATGTAATTTGGACAATCCAAGCCGAACAGCTACGGTGTTTATTAGAATTTAAAAATGGAGCCCTCACTAAATTTGTTGTCAATTGGACAATAATTGCTACACCGAAATATAAAAAGACAACCATCGTAGATAGGACATCTGCCACCAGGAGCAAACGCTGCGATCTACCGCAACCGACCAGGGCTATTTACTCGTAGTAAACAATAATATTTGCAATCTTAAAAACACAATTGTCGTCAAAAAATTCAACCACCAATATCCAATGCAACACGACGACTGTCGGTGTTTGTTAGTAGGAGTGTTGTCTCGCGACATAACACGCGTTATATAAATGCAATCACACAAATTGCGTTACCTCCGCTTGTTCTGCGGAAGCAGCGAATACCTAAACTATTTGATAGCCTACTAATTTATAAACACCCCACTTCCCGCTCCGCATATACACCCCATGTTTTAGCGGAAGAGTTTAACGAAACATGTCGCTGAATATAACCAATAGACTATTCTCTGCATTATCGATAACCACCAATTTGTAGCCTGAAAAATTCACACAATTAATTTGTACACACTTCTCTTACCCAACTGAAAAGGATAGTGCCAAAAAATCTAGCTTAAATAAGCACTAATTGCTAGAATATTTTTATAGTTTTTTATTTAAGCCAAAATTTATATTTGACATTTAACTAAATATGTTAAATTTAGTTATATAAGTAAAATAGTTAAAGTTATGACTTATACAAACCAACAAGGAATTATTTAATATTCGTGGTAAGACGCATTTACTTTCAAATTGGCCACTTCTTTTGTCGGCTGCATTGTTAGCGTTATGTGTGGCTTATGGAGGTCCAATCCTGCTAGAAAGTAAAGAAACTGCCACCTAATCTTGAATTAATAAATATGAAATAAATATTAGGTGCTATATAATAGAATTATTATCTAATTTTTTACCTTACATTGTTTTCTTTCGTTTTGATTATCCTATGAGAACTCCCTTCGTGTCCGCACCAAAACCATTTGCAAACCCAGAGAACAACTAAACAAGTATGAGAAGTGGAATTTTGACTGTCTTCTAGCGGATTTGCTTATTTGTTCAGCTAAACCAAAACTTCACCTTCACGCATTATATCATTATCTTTTTATTGCCATTACGCGTAGCCACCGAAAACTCTATTCCGATCATTAAGTGTGTTGTTTTTGTTTAGTTTGTAGAGACACTATTTTACATTACTTTTAGATACCAAAACTAAATGGCCCCCGGTTATATTCTTGAATTTCTCTCTCATTTATTTTACTGTTGAGGAGAGACAGCGTCTTTCTATCAGATTTCATGCTTCAACTGAATGCCCAATATAATTCTATCGATTATTTAACAGATTACTTTTATCGTGCCTGAATTGGATGTAAGAAAAGGGTACATCTATATACATACAGAAAACGCGGTCTTTAGTACTTTTTGAACTCATTATTCTATACCATAACTAAACCTCCCGAACAGTGGGAGTGCTTATATAGGTAGGGGAAAATCGACAAAATAGCTATTTGCGAACAAGCGGGCCTATATCTCAGCAGTTTGGTCAATTCTCATTATTTGGTACTCCTCAATTCTCTTGAGCTATGCCAACTTTGCCTAGTAATTCGCTTGTTGTGAGCTGCAATCCACACTTAAGCAGGGCTGCCAATTTTGCCGAGTTTATCGCGCATTTTACGATTTTTTACTCACAAAATGGACAAACTCACGATTTTTTTCCGATTTTTTAACGATAATTAGACACATAGTTTTATGGAGTTAAGTTTTTACATTTTGAAGAAATTTTTTGAAAAATATTAAAAATAAATTTTGAAAAATGTTGGCCGAAAAAAAATCGAAACAGAACGTTGGAGTACTTTGGCTTTTCGAGTTTTGTCAAAATATCGTACAAATAATCATTGATTTCTTCCCAAACTCCACAGCAAACGGCTAGACATTTTTAAGCAAAAAAAAACTTAAAAATTAGATGATTAGCTGGAGAATAATCTTCATTGGATGGAATATTCTGTTAAAAAACAACCTTAAAAAGAAAAACTCAAATTTTGTAATAGCCAAAATTTGATAATGATTCAACACAGAATGGTGCAATAGAAACTTTTTACTTATTATTATTATTATGATTAAAATTCTAGTACGCGTATAAAAATAAACCACCATAAAATCACCTTATTTTCGGAAAACAAAGCGACTTTTTCTTTAGTTTTCAAAATATATAATTAAAAATGCTTACTCAAATAATAACAATATTTTTAGAAAAATAGATTTTTATACAAAAAATTACGAAATATATTTTGTTTAACAAAAATGATTTTATGGTAAATTTTATTTGTATACAAAACTGATTTCTTATTTACTTTGTTTTTAGTTTACCCAAAAAATACGGTTTAATTTTAATTATAATATTATATTGCCGATTTTTTGACGCATTTTAAAATGCAAAGTGCGATTATGACGATTTTTTATCGAAAAAGTGACGATTTTTCTCATTTGAAATTTATTGGCAGCCCTGCCCACTTAAGTGTCACACTCGTTTTTTTCTTTAACGAGCGTTGTTACGATGTCGATTGATTTAAAGATTGCAAAGACACTGCATACGAACATTGCTTATATACTTAATAGTGTTTTTATTCTCCATTGTATCAATGTAAAAGATCGCCCATGGTAATTGGTGTCTTAAACTCAGCTGCCAATCGACATTTTGCCCTTTAAGCTAAACATATTTTATGTAAGAAACCATATTCTTAATGATAAAAGAAAAACTTTTAAAATTTCCTTCTTTAGCCAACGAAAATTCGCTTCAATTGTGAACATTTTTCTTTTCAATAACATAATAATACCAAATTCCTCTTTATCATATTGTCCATATAAGACCTACGAAATTTTAATTAATTTTGAAGATTTTTAATTTTTAGCTGAAATAACATTTTTAGCAGTAAAATCTTTACTGGGAATTGATTATAAAGACAGAAAAAAAAGTTATTTTAAAGTATAAAAAAAGCACATATTTATTTAATTTCGTTCGACGGTTGAATTAAGTTCTACTCGGGAATTCAACATGGTACCGATTTTGCACCAACAAATGTTACTATGTTTAATATGCCCGTATAGCCCTTAAGTCTTAGGATTTAATTGCCAGCCAAATAGTAGCTTTAACCGACAATATTTGCGTAAATAACCAAAAATTTGCTATTTCAATAATTTTATCAACACTGTCAAAATATCAGAACAGACACACTAAATATTCCACTCTATATACACCACGCCCCATACAAAATAATTGTTGGTTGCTTCTCTTTGCATTTTATCTGACTAACACACACCCACACAAAAACGCACTTTAGTATTTGAAGAACTTTAACTGAACCATTAATACTCGTCATTTTCCACCATTACATCCATATGGGAAATTTAAATTAAAATTCAAAATCCAAAAACAAAAACGAAACAAGCAGAAAAAAAATAAACAATTAAGGTATCCTTCTAACGGTCAAAAATCATGAAAAACAATAACCACCACCCTAAACAGTACTCCTTGTGGCGCCAGGATTCTCTCCACACACTCTCCAATGTTCAGATATTTCGCGTCACGTTATTTTGTCGATGGAATTATTCAAAAAACCCACGACCAAGAAAAGAGCACACGCCGATAGAAGCAAAAAAAAAACTACACAGATGCTCAACCATAATGCCTGATGAATTTCATATGTCAACTTTTGATGATATGAGGATGAATACCTCATTCTTCAGCTCTCAGCTTTCCACAGCAAGGATCTCCGAAGTGGAGGATGTTGTACGTGGGCCGTAGCGTTCAACGGCGACAGTTTCGTTGACAGGAGGTGCTTAAGAGATTTTTCAGATCAATTACAAAGCGGAATTGTGTTTTAAATTAAAATTAATGATATTTTTCCCAAAACAATCAAGCAAGCATGCTGCATCCAATCCTGCATAAAATATTCCAGATAAAAATGCCTTAAAATTCCTCTGATATACTAGGGCCATAAGCAAAAATATGCAATTCTGATAATAAGCTTAACAGGATAACAACGGCGAGCTGCCACGAGTTGACTGTGCCCTACTGTTTTCGTTGGATATTGCCTGTGTGCCAATTCCAACGCTCGACATGTTGCCACAAAAAGACAACAGGGACAACAAGGACATGTTCCTCTCTAATAAAGGAAACATCGACGAACAACACCAAAGAACATGCGTTCGACTCAACCATATGAGACGTTGTTTTACCAAATTATTCATTTTTTACCTTTTGTAAGGCGGAAAAAAATAATCATCATTATTGGGATTACAAAACATCAACTGTATCCAAGGAAAGCACTCCACAACAATCGTAAGCTCAACACGGCATCACAACACCAAGGACAACCAACAATTGCTGTAAGGACACAATGAGTTTGTAGTGGGCGACGAAACAGGTGGTGGAGGAGGCGTGAGACATATGACGTGTGTCAATCTCGTCGTCATATCATCTCATTCATCAGCCAGTTACCTAGCCATTGTTCATACAATCGTTGATATCATCAGTCAAAAATAACATTCATTTCTGAGTAGCAGAACTCCCCCAAGAAGCCAAAAAATTGGCGTTCAACATTGGCAGCATTCATACAAAACTACCGAAAAAAATAACACACCACAGGAAACATTTGCACAGGAGTGTATGTTGGTACGAAAAAAAATTTTCGAAAACAATAAACAGGAAAAGATTCCCTTGGTATATTCTATTAGCCACCATTGACAATAATTATTCGTGGAGCTGCAATTCATATTCAATTCAAACCTTAACATCCAACTGCTATGCCTCTAACCATGAAAATGTTTATCTAAGCTGGAATGTAGGGATTAGTTACGCCGTTAGTCATCTATAATTTATATGAGAAATTGCTTATGAAAAACGAAATCATTAAAGAAATAAAACTAAAAATCATACAAAAAAAAAATAAAAAACTAGGAAGAATTGAGATTTAATGAAATTTTGAATTCGAAAAATTCGACTTTTCAAAAACTTAAAAAAAAACCGACACCGGTTAATCTATTCTAAATTGACACAAACCGGAAAGCGAATACTGAAAAATTGGGCATTCGGTTAATCGCGAAATCCCGTTTCTGAATATTAATGAAACTTATATATACTTTGTCATAGGGTTTCTTGCCGAAAATTTTACTTTTGTAAAGAGGTAAACAACGACTACTTGCTACATGTTTTCCCACTATGTATTTCGTTTTTTCAGCGTTTCATTCATCGGAACCACCGTGTGCAATGCGTTAGGCATGCCCGCCTTGCCATACCACAAGTCAGTGGGTTCGCATTCCTGCTACGACCCGAACACCAAAAAAGTTTTTCAGCGGTTGCGGATTGTCCCACCTCAGTTAATGCTGTGACATTTCTCAGGGTTTCAAAAACTTCTCTTAAGTGTTTCACTGCAAGGTGGCAACGCGTTCGCGACTCGGCTATAACAAAGGAGATCCCTTTCATTTGAGCTAAACATCGGAATCAGAGCACTCAGTGATAAGAGAGAAGTTCACCACTTTAGGTATCAGCAAATGCGACTGAATAGTCTAAGTGAGCCTGATACAATCGGGCTGCCCACCATTAGGCGTAGCTAGACAATTTTCCTAAGGGGGGCTATAGCCCCCTAGGAAAAAAATTAATAGGACTTGAACTTCAGTCGATTTCATGTTTTTTTTTATAAAAATAATAAAAAAAATTCAGAACTTCAATATAACTCGACGATTAATTTTATAAAAAAAAAGTACTAAAAAGTAAGTTCCATTACTTTTTCCCAAGCAAAAAAAATTTGTGTTGTGTTTCTAAAGGCAGAACTGTAAAAAGCACTTCCAAAAAATTTTTTGTGTTGTGTTATCTAAAGGCACAACTGATAAAAAGCACTTCCAAAAATGTCTTCGCAAAGAAATTATTTAATTTAAAATACGCCAGGAAGTGTTTGATTAAATTTTTTAACTCATTTCTTCTTTAATAGGTTTTTAATGGGTTCTGGTGTTGTTTTGTAACAGTTTATTGATTGCATCCATTTTATGTTTATATGCTTTGGTATTCAGCTTATGGCCCAGATCAGAACTCTCGGACGTGTGTGTTTTTAATGGGTATTTTTTTTTTTTATTAGATTAAAAAAGAGTAAAAGTTTATAAAATGGTAAAACTTTCAAATTTTGCCGCAAAAATGCTAATCTATTCTAGAAAATTTTAATATTTTAATAATTTTTGAAAATATTCGACAAACAAGCTTTATAATGCATTAAAAATCATAAAAACTTTTATTCGGGAAAATATCACAAAATTCACCATATAGTAAAGAAACCAACTTACAATTTAGAAGACAATGTTAGGAAATAAAATCGGCAACTGCTACCACAATGCAAATTCGTAAATAGGTTTTCAAATTCTCGGGGGGGCTAACATTTTTCTGGGGGGGTCTAAGCCCCCTCCCCAGAGGCCTTCCTACGCTTATGGCTGCCACATACCTAACCTAAAAACCGTTCATCGTCGTTTAAACCAACAAATTAGATTTTTATGCTTCAAATTACAAAAGCGCTTACATAATAAATGTCAATAGTTTTTAAGTTTGAAAATGCATTTTGATTTTTTTTTTGGTGCCTCACAAAAAAGCAAAAAAAAGTTTTCATAAATAAAAATTTTTTTATTTTTTTAAGGATTTGGATGGATTTTTTTTTTTGAGAGAGCAAAAGAAGTTTTTTATATAACCATTTTTATTTGTTAAAGATTTGATGCGAATTTTTAAATTTTTTTTTTGTGGTCACGAAAATAACCTCATTCACCTCTTAGGACGCCTTAATTGAGGAGATATGAGCAAAAGAAGTTTTTCATATAAACACGAATTAAACCTCCTTTTCGCGTCTAGAAGCTTAGTGTAGGACATATGATCAAATTGAATTTGTTTCATAAAAAAAATTGAATTTTTAAAGGATTTGGATGGTTTTTTTGATTTTTTTTGGAGAGTGGTCACAATTAAGCTCCTTAATCGTTATTAGTTTAGGAAAAAAAGTTTTCATATAAAAAATTTGATTTTTTAGAATTTGAATGGAAATTTTGATTTTTTTGGGGATATGCTAAGGATTTTGCGATGGAATTTTGATTTTTTTGAGGGGTGGTCACTGGTTTTCATATAAAAAGTCATTTTTTTTAGAATTTGGATGGAATTTTTGATTTTTTGGGGGCCGCTCACAAATTAAAACGCCTTTTCGCTATAGACGCTTAAGTGTAGGAGATATGAGCATTATGAAGTTTTCATATCACAATTTGAAGTTATTTAAGGATTTGGAAGAATTTTTTGATTTTTGAGGGCAGTGGTCACGAACTAAAGTCCTAGCGACACTTAGTTTAAGATATAGCAAAAGAAATTTTTGATATAAAAAATTGTCATTTTTTAGGATTTGATGGCAATTTTGTTTATTTGCTGGGGGTTGGTCATGAATTAACCTCCTTTTCCGCTCTAGGACGTGTAGTTAGGCAGATTTTATGAGCAAATGTTTCTCTCGCTTCAATACGGAAACCCGCAAATCATTATACCATTTATCATTGTTCCACATTTGAGAAGATTCATTTGTGGTAATCCAATAGCCAGGATATGGAATGCCTTACCGATAGTGCTCAGGCAATTTCAATTTCACGCGTTGTTCAGTTCCAGGAATGAAATTGTGCTTAGATTCCAAAAATGAGTAATTTTGATAAGTGTTTTATAGTAGCCAAGGCGTCTCATTAAGTGAGGGATATATATTATATATATATATATATATAAATATATATTATATAGTTTGTCGCCCCGAATCTTACAGCCGTATATATAATAGATAAATAGTTATAGATAGATGTCATGTTAATCCATGCGAATTAATAATGTATTTATTGAATTTAGTATCTTTTAATAGCATATATAGAAATTAAGAATATAAGATTTACTAAAATGGCAGATACACTATTATTGGCCTCATTTGGCTTATTTGTATTTGTCTCAATTAAATTGAATTGAATTTTGAATGAAATGAAGTTTTTCATATAAGAAAATCGGATTTTATTTAAGCGATTTGCAGTAGATTTTACTTGATTTTTTGGGGGGTGGTCACGGAATTCTATCCTAGTTTTAAATTGCATTTGATGCCTAGGTTTAAAGGCCAACATACGAGTAACGGGCGCTAAACCATGTCTTTATTTTAAAGAAGCCGCATCAATACTTAAAATCCATACTGGAGAGTCAAATCAGCTTGGATCCAAAGTAAATTTTTTTGGGGTGTGGTTTTCAAAAATGTTGACAAATGTCGACATTTATGTCTACCTTTTATTAGACACAAAAAAAAATCTGATGTTTCAAGAAAAATTAAATTTTTCTAAAAACCTTACATGGATTCAGATAAATCAAAACACTCTTAAACAGGTTGGCTGATAAAGTTCCCCGGCTCTGACACATAATGGCGTCGCTAGTAATAAAAATGCATATTGATTTGATAATAGTGATTCGTGTCATAATTGACGTCTGGTTAAGTCCAATTTAGTTTGCTGAGATAGCAAGCGTCTTTTGCAAGCAAAACTTTTGTTATTGCCTAAGAAAAAATGGAAAAAAAGGAATTTCGCTCTTTTGATTAAAATACTGTTTTCTGTAAGGGGGAAAAAAACGGTGTAAGCCAAAGACTTGCGCTATGATTCCGGGACTCTGCCCCAAGGAAACCGATCAACAATTAATTGATTGGTTATGCAAAATTCAAGCGTGGTTGAATGAGCACGCGAGGACGGTAAACGAGTGACGCCCGTAAGAGGTTGGTTACGAGCGGAAACAATCGAAAAAATCCACCAAAATGATTTTGAATGACCGTAAAATGAAGTTGGATCGAGATAGCAGAGGCCTTAATAAGATATCAAAGAACGTGTTAATCTTATAATTTCCTCATTATTTGGATATGCGGAAGCTCTGTGCCAAAATGGGTGCCCAGCGAGCTCACATTTGACCAAAAACAACAACGTGTTGGATGGATTCTGAGCGGCGTTTGCAGCTGTTAGCTCCGAAATACACCCGATTTTTCCGGTCGATATATGACAATGATGGAACATGGCTCCACACTAAACTCCTGAGTCCAATCGACATCGGCTGAGATGGACAGCGACCGGTGAACCGTTCTCCGTAAGCCGTGGAAAGACTCAAAAGTCGCTGGCAAAGTAATGGCCTCTGTTTTTTTGGCGATTGCGCATGGCATATAATTTCAAATCGATTATCTTTGGAGAAGGGGAAAAAAAAACCATTCAACAGTGACTATTATATGGCGTTATTGGAGCGTTTGAGGTCGAAATCGCGGGCCAAAACGGTCCATATGAAGAAAAGAAAAAAGTGTTGTTCACCAAGACAACGCCACCGTGCCAACAAGCCATATGAGAACGATGCAAAAATTCCATGAATTGGTCTCGGAATGTTTCCCCACCCACCGTATTCTCCAGCATCTGCGCCCCAAAGATTTTTCTTGTTCTCCAAAAAGAAAGGCTCGCAGGGCAAAAATGTTGGCCTGCAATTGAAGAGGCTGAAATCGCCCGACACTGAGGTCTAGCTTTGAGGCAAAACCGAAGGATTACTACCAAATAATGCGTATCAAAAAAATGGTTAGGTCGCTATAATCGTTGTATCGCTCTTGAAGCGGAAACTATGTTGAATAATAAAAAACGAATTTTGACCAAAAAAAGTGTGTTTTTCTTTGTGTAGACCGGGGACTTATCAGCCAACCTCTTAGGGCGCTGAAAAGCCCAGGTAATATTATAAATATTCATCATGTACAAAAATCTATTTTTTGAACTAAGAAGGTTCTGCTTCCCCCATTGACCAAGAAAGCATTTTCAATTTATTTTTAAAGGGCCGAACGCTTTTCGTGCTCAAGATTGATGAGTTGAACTGTTCGCCTTGAATTACTGCTCAATTGCCAATTTGGTTCGGTCTATTCATCTTCCTTTTTTTTTTTTTTTTTTTTTTTTTTTTTTTTTTTTTTTAAACTCTGGCCAAACAATTTCTGTTCTGTTTTTATGGAATTCCCCAAGTGCTTCATTGTTTGTGGCCCAACATAAAAAACTTTGTTTTTTAAAAATTGAGCCTCAAATGGTTTGCAAATAAAAATTCAAAGGACATCTTCTTAATAATCCCCAACAATGTCCATCTATGGCACATACGCCAATCATGTGCTACATGTCCCAATTGCTATGGGCATTGCCCGTTGACGACAAAAAAAAAATTAATGGAAAATGATGACGATGATGCAGGACAATGTGAATGATACGAAACGATAGAACATGCCCAACAGTCTGTTGTTTGTTTAAATTGCTACAAACAACTTTTTTATTATGGCACAAATTGTCGATTCCACACATGTTTCGAGGAAATTTAGCACATTCTGGAATAAGAGACAAGTGACTTTTGGCCAGCCAAAGCACATAGAAAGAATGCGTGCCTTTTTTTGTTCTTCTTAAGGAAGCTGTAGCCTTTTTTTTTGTTTGTGCGTTTCAAATTAAAATATAAACACAAAAGGGGGAGTGGGAGGCAACTAATATTTGACCTGTCAAATTGAATGATGTCCCTTTTACTAATGGTCTGAATGCAAATTGGCCTATGTCTGTGAGACCCACATACTGGACAATAAATGACAACATAATTGTCCTTGCGAAGACGCGCGAATCTCTAAGGCTGAATCCCACTCTTGACAGCTTGAGTACCTTGTGTTGTCTTTTGTGACACTCTTTCATGTGCAATAACACATCAGACATTTATACTTGCAAACCAAAAACGATACCGAAAACTTCCGAAGCTCAATTGCCTTTCGAAGTATCGAGAGTGCCCATACAAACATCATTTCACCGTGTAGCAAGAACGACATTTTGAGACCGGACGCCTGTTGGAATGCTTCGATATAACTTTGCCTGAAAAATCACCTAATCCATGGCCCAGAAATGCTCACATATTGCCACCTGCATTAATCTATCGGGGTTAAATGAAGAGGTGTTGTGGGGGGTACACCACCATTCGAGTGTACCAATGAGCAGAACTAAGGCTACATGCCCATTTCATTAAAGACGTAAACAAACAATATTATGCTGTTGAAACCTGTGTTTACGTGATGAGTCATCGTCTGTCTGGCACGTTATTGTATGCCATTGTCAATATTCTATCCCCAATAAACACTAGAGCGAATCAGCTTTGCAAAAATGGTTGTGCCGCCTTAACCCAGGAATCTTAAATTAAAAAATATAAGTTAATCCCCTTGGCCGAAGAGAAGAGAGAGAGACGAAGAGCGTGGGAGAGAAAATAAATGTTACAAACAAATTGTTGACACACGTGAGTCAATTGAATAATCAATGAAAGTCGGATTTTATTGTCCTTTTTCCAGGCAATTCTTAATGTGTCTGCTGGTGGAAATATGCTGCATAAATGGGAACTGCAGTAGCGCATATTTAAACTTTTGCGATTGGATTCGTATGGCAATCATGGCGATTGCGGATCCATATAAAAATTTCACAGCACTTAAAGTTTTGCCGTTCAAATTCAATATCACCAATGCCCACTACGTCAGCCCAGATGAGACGCTGGTTGGTTGTAATCCATCGAACACCCTACATGTACTCTGATACTCTTGATGTTATCTGTTTTCATGCAAAGTCTTATCAACCATCAACGTGCTCATCCCTGAATTTCGGCACTGTTTTGTATTTATCACCACCAATTGTTTTCGTTTACTGGACTGTAACAGATGACAGCCGAATTTTACAAAAGTAAAACACATGTGACGGTGAAATATTTTCGGCAATTTCATCTTATTCCAAGGCAATCACACTATACGATTCAGGCGCATGAGCTATTGTACACAAGCATTTTTACTTGAAATACCCTAAAAGCGACAAATAACATTGGTTGGCGACAAGGCACTGTGACCAGTTGCATTGCCAAACATTATTAGCTTTAATTCTTACCTTTCGGATAATCGAAACCGCCGACGTTCATGCAAGCCAATACACACTATCCAGCTGGGATCAAGTAAGCTCGTTAATCTGTCCACCAACAACAAAATAATTATGTAATATGCCATCCAAAGGAAAACAAAAAAAAAAACATCGACCCAAAAAGTTAGTTAAACTCGCGTTACCAATTGATAAGTTCGTCTCATACATTTTTCTGTACAAACATTTCTTCCCAAAATTTGGACAAAAACTCGCCTAACTCGTGACCATCATTTACAGCAGTAAAAAAATTCCAAAATTTTACTGTCGATAAGAAACATTATTGACAAAATTTTTTTCTAATAGAACACATTTGCGTCACAATTTTATCTTCTATAGAGAAATGAATCGCTCTATAAAAAGTCGTCAAAATTTTACTTTCTATCATCGAAACAAATTTTGCCAAGCATGGTTATTTTATGAGAAATTTGTGCAAAATTTTATTCCTATAGAAAATATTTGGTCAAAATTGTCATCTTCTAGAAAACTTTTACCAACAATTCTTATTTCTATGGCAGAATTTTTTAAATTATATTTCTATAACATATTATTTCTATAAATTATTTGTCAGATCTTTTCCTAGAAAATTTGTGGAAAATTTTTATTCTCGTAATGGACAAATATTATTGTCAAAATTTATTTCTATAGAAAATATTTGCTCAAAATTTTATTTCTAAAGATACAATTTTCGTCAAAATTTCATTAGCCGTTTCAGGAATTTTTTATTTTTAATCGTTCAATCTTCTCTAGGAAGTTTGTCAGAAATTTCACATCTATAGGAAATTTGTCAAAAAAATTTTCATTTCTATAGAAAATTTCCTGTCATAAATTTTATTTCTATAGTACAAATTTTGTCAATATCTTGTAATTTCTATAAGAAAAATTTGTACGAACTTTTATTCCTATAGATACACTGTAAAAAATAATGTTTTATCATATGTTTCCGATTTAAACAACACATGTTTTACTCGGCACAATTCTTTAAACACAGATATATTTGAAAGTGCAAAACATGAATAGTTCCGTAATACTACACACAAAATTGTTTGGGACACATTCATCGTTAAATATGCTTAGAATATATTATGTTTGGGGACTAGCAATGTTTCATAAAATAATTAGTATTGAATGGTACAACATATATAAAGTTACAAACCTCGATGTAAACATATATAGTGTTGTCGACACTGTATTTCAGAGAGCGCAGAGAGAGAGATTAGTATAGAGACAACGAATGACGAGATGGATAAACCGGGAGGCGTTGAATAAAAAGATTACAACATAAACACAGCGAGAGAATGAAATTGAGAAGCAATTTCTGTTGAAACCGCTTGTATGTGCTTTCGGAAAACTGTTTTATAATAAGGCAAAAATTTGGTATGCTTAAGTCTAAATATTATATCTTACATTTGAATAGTAGAATCGAGTATTCGGACATAACACGGAAGAGAATTCCGAACCAAGAGAATAAATTGGAGAAACAAGAAGCAATATTTGATATATAAAAAAGATCGAAGAACACAAAAATTCTGGAAAGAAAAATTATGTAGGGATATGAACACGAGAATGAACTCTTCGAACTTCCAATACACTATATGGAAATCTTCAACCACTTAAAAATAAGCTATCAGATTCAAACATATAATATGCTCACATAAAACAAACATCATTTAATGTTTCGGCGGTATCAATAATATATGTCTTCTGCAAAAATACTGTTTGGAACATATGTTAGAGAAGCGATTATTTTTTTAGAGGTGTAGTTATTCGCAAAATTTTATTTCGTAAATAAAATATAAAGTTTTGTTTTGTTATTGTTGGTTTATTGTTCAATATTAAAGCATTGTCTGTTTTTTTTTTATTTCAGCTTAAAACGCATAACATGCACTAAAACTACAAAGAAGTACGCTTAACCGACAAGGAAAGGAATGTTGTCAAATTTATATTGAGGAGAAGGCCATGAGACTGCAGATTGGATGACGCAGACAGTTATCGGAATTACACAACATTCACATCTAATCACATCACTACTACTTGCAGCAAAAACATCAAACCATTATGCGAATAAATACAGGCAGTTATTAATACAACAAAACCAACTTCAACCCTTCAAAAATAGGATTACATGATAGGTAGCCAAATTTAATATCTCGAAACAATACATATCATCATATTCCTATGCCACTGTCATCAATCGATCGATTTGATTGCCCCACATGGCTGGTTTATATTTCATTCTCACCGTCGAGCGGATCCCTCACTCATTCTTTTTTGCCATTGTTTTGTTTATGTTATTGTATGGTATTTTGGTTCTTTAAGCATTTGTTGTTGTTTTTTTATTTCAGCGCTTAAAACCATAAACATTGACTAAACTAACAAGAGTAGCTTAACCAACAGAGGAAAAGAATGTCATTGTCAAATTTATATACTTTTCCCTCTGTTGGTTTAAGGCTACTCTTATAGTATTAGTATCAATGTAATAGGGTTTTAAAAGCCTGAAATAAAAAAACAAACAACAATCATATCACTAAAATGGTTTAAAACATTTTTTCTTCCTTAACCCTCCACCAAAAAATTCGCTTCTAGTAAGACATTATACTCCCAAATCATATTATGCTTCAAGCATATACAATCTTTTGGGTATTGGCCCAAACAAGTTATCCATGTTTGATCTCTACCAATTATATAATTATGTACTTGAAAACATATTGGTCTAAACAACAATATTATGTTTTGGGTAGTCTAAGTTCCAAACATTTTGTATTTTTGCAATCCAAATTCAAATAAATGTACGTCTATCAAAAACAATATGTTATTATGTTGACCATCATACAAATAACTGTTTTGGGAGCATTATATAGCCACACCAAAAATATTATGATGCTATAAAAAAAAATTTCTCCCAAACAATAATTGTGCTCAAAATTTTTAATTTATTATTTATATATTTACATCGTCCAGTAATGGAAATAATAAAATAAACAGGTAATATAGGTGCCTTAAACAAACACTAGGTTTTTCGACCTGTAATGCATTCAATTTTGTTTCTGCCCACATCTGTATATTCCCCGACAGTCTTTCTCACTTCCACGAGAAATTTTTAGTTCTTAGCACCTTTTATCTGTATAATACAGAAACATTGTAGCAAAAATATATTCAATTTTATTGATTTTTTTATATTTTAAATTTTACCTTTTGCCCGCGACGGGGCGATTCGATACAGGCCGGACCACAACAATGTTCATGTTAACGGGTCAAAAGAGTAGTCTGATCAACTCCTGCCCGAAGGCAGAAAACATCAAATGTTAATATTTGTAATAACCGTAAGCAACAACCACCAACTTATTCAAATATCGCATCCCGTCTAAACCTAGCGCATCCAAAAGCTACTAAACACATATATTGTTTATAGCTATTTCTAAATTATATATATGTATTGCATTCAAGCATCATTGTATAATCTAACAAAATATTTATAGATCCCAAACACTAATATAGTTCTAACAATATTAACCATATATGTCTCCAAAACACAATGCGAATTATGGCTAAAGTACTTATGAACATCATGATCGCTTGCACCTCCAAGAAATATTGTGTAGTTAAAAAAATGTGATGTTTCCAAACATAATAATCGTTTATAGAGACACAAACATACTAAACAAAACATCTCTTTTTCAAACCGTGGTACTCACAAACATTTTTGCATCCAATCTTAGTATCTATATAATTTTTTAAAGTTTAATTTCTGTACAACATTATAGCAAAAATCTTTTCAAAATTTCTTTTTGAACTTCCGGAAGATGGCTGCAAAATTGTCAAACAGCCATTGCACTGGCGAAAGAAATTTGCATCCACTTCCTTAAGGTTGTGCATTCCGAAATGCAGAGGTATTGGATGATGACATTAAAACACTTATCTGTGATCACTTTTCACAAAATAAATTTTTATATGATCTTTATAACTGCATTCTAACGCCTGTGTCTTGAAAACTTTTCGACCTCAAATATTTCAAAAAATCCTAATTTTTTAGATGGATATCATCTCACTTTTTTTGTTTTGTGGGTAGCTCAACAGTTATAATTTATAACAGCATAATATTTTCGGGCGTCACGCACCGCATGTAAAAGAAACTTTTATTAAAAAAAATATACTTTAAGGGCTCTCAACTTTCCTAAAAAATACTGCTGTTACCCAGAAAAAATTATTATCCGGATATCCCGACAATGTGTGAAAACAACTAGCCGAAAATGGGTATATAATAATAAAAGTAGATAAATATGGTCTCTTGATAAATTTCCTCAATTGTTTTGAGGAAATTGGGAACCGCATATTACTTTATAAATTGTAGATCAAAGTAATTCTTAACCCACGAGCATCCAGAATTCAAGGACTCGTAATCAGAGAATGACTTGGGGACGAAAGTTGTGCAGTTACAAAAAACGGAATTTTTCTCATGAATATACAAGTATAGTTATTACTCCACCAGATCCATTATTCCAAGGCTGTTATCGGGTTCTCCAACAGAGAGATCGAACATCACTAGATCGACTTAACAAATTCCGACCATACATTCAATGAAGATTCTGCAAGTTTCATATATCTAAAACGGAAATAGACCCTCACGTTAGCAAGAAGGATGGCGCACGAGCACGATAAAACCTTATTCTCAACATATGTCAACCATTACACCAATGTGTACTTTACGCGGGTGTTCAGAGTTTGAGGCTGGTAAGCCATGAGAGATTGTGGGTCATACAAAAATACATAGATAACAAACTGCGCCCAGGGGTGTCATCGCATTTTCGGAAATTCCATTATGCTATTTCCGTTGGTTTTGTGCTGGCCATTTTGCTTCCTCTCTTCTCGGTTGACTATCTTGTACCCACCATACAAACGTAGCAATAGAATTGAACAAAGAAGGAACAAGAACTGAATCCAGAATTATAGAAATAATTTTGGCTCAATTTTATGCGTTCATAAAATTTGGATAAATATTAAAGACTTACCCGTTCATTACATAGACAAACAGCAGCAAATCTTAGTGACGTAAATTTACCATTTTTTAAATTTACCATTCTATCTGCAAAAATTAACTACACTTTTACCAAGTCAAGGTGGGCGGCTGATGCAAACGTGTAGAATGACTTCATTTATCACGCATAACTCGCACGCCACAGGTCTACTTCACGAATGCAAAGAACCTTGAATGGATGGATGGCTGGTTGAGAGGGAGACCTCTGGGAGAGCGGGCCGGTGAACCCTCGGTTGTCATTGTTACCGGAATGCCAGGGAAATTGTTGTTTAATCAATTTGTTAATTTTATGACTTTAAAAAAAGCAATGCAGAGTGCACTACGCCTCCAACGTCAACACCATGTTGCGAAAAATATATTCCGAATGCTTAGCATGGTTCATGTCCTTCCTTATTTCTTGTTTTTTTTTTTTTTACCAAGGACGTGTATAAGAGACAGAACAATACCAACAACAACAGCAATAACATCTTGCAACAAACGGTTAAGTAAGTAAGTGTGCGTGTATGTGTGTGTGTTTGTGTGTTGGCCAATGATTTATAGAAGGAACATTAAAATGTAAATTACTTGTAGGGGAAGAACGGAACAGCCGTTGTAATTTTATGATACATTTATTAATGGCCCCATCCCATGGGCCACTGTTGTTCCTGTCTGCAATTATGACTGCTACCCATTCAACATGCATAGGCGAATTTTCCCAACAAAAAAATGCTCTTAGATATATTTTATAGATTT
>PGFW01046270.1:7372-25560 GCA_003123925.1 Haematobia irritans | reverse complement strand
CTGACGCCTAGTATTAAATGCATATTGTTTTTATACAGTACCAGTCTTCAAATAATTCGTGCCGTAAAAAAATTTGATGTCTGTAAGTCAATTAGTTTGTGAAATAGAGCGTCTTTTGTGAAACAACTTTTGTTATTTTTAAAAAAAATGGAAAAAGGAATTTCGTTGTTTTGATAACAATATTGTTTCTGAAGGGAAAAAATACGGTGGAAAGCAAACACTTGGCTTGATAATGAGTTTCCGGACTCTGCCCAGGGAAATCAATCAATAAGTTGATTGGTATTGCAAAATTCAAGCGGTGGCTGAAATGAACACGCGAGGACGGTTGAAACTGTAGTGGACGCAAAAGAGGTGGTTACCGACGAAACATCAAAAACATCACAAATGAATTATTTTGAATGACCATAAAATGGGAGTTGAACGAGATAGCAGAGCCTTCAGATATCAAAGGAACGTGTTGGTCATATCATTCTCAATATCTTGGATATTGCGCGAAAGCTCTGTGGCAAAAATGGGTGCGTGGCGAGCATCACATTTGCACCAGAAACAAGAACGTGTTGATGATTCTGAAGCGTTGTTTAGCACGCTTAACTCTAAATACCACTCCGAGTTTTTCCATCGTATTGTGACAATGGGATGAAACATTGGCTCCATCACTACACTCCTGAGTCAATCTAGAGTCGGGTGAGTGGAACAGCGACCCGGCTGAACCGTCTCGAAGCGGGGAACAAAACTCCAAAAGTCCGCTGGCAAACTAATGCCTCTGTTTCTTTTGGGATGCAGCATGGAATAATTTTTAGATCGATTATCATTGAGAAGGGAAAACCATCAAACGGTGGACTTATTATATTGGACGTTTGAGGTCGAAATCGCGGGCCAAAGATCGGCCCAATATGAAGAAGAACAATAGTTTGTTCCACCAAGGACAACGCACTGTGCCACAAGTCATTGAGAACCGATGGCAAAAATTCTGAAATTGGGCTTCGAATTTGCTTTCCCCATCACGCGTATTCTCCCTGATCTGCGCCCCAGCGATTTTTTTTTTGTTCTCAGACTTTTCAAAAACTGGATTATTTTGATCCACTATCGCCCAAGTATGGAAAAATTTGGCTGCGATGCAAGCAGGTGATCGCCGAAACCTGAGGCCTATTTTGAGGCTAAAACGAAAGGAGTACTACCAAAATGGTATCAAAAAATTGGAAGGTCTTATAACTCGTGTGCTATCGCTCTTGAAGGGAACTATGTTGAATAATTAAAACGAATTTGACAAAAAATTGTGTTTTTTTTGGTTTAGACCGAGTGGCACTTATCAGCTTAACCTGTTATTTGTTGGACACTTTCCAAAGCTGTTTCTGGAACACTTTTATTCCATTCTATCATTTTCATCCGGTCTCCCATTTCGCTGCTTCTGCATTAATTATCTTTGCCTGTATGACAATGTCTGCCAGAATTTCGTCTCGGCTTTTCTCTGCTTCCTGACTTCAATCATATTACTTCCTTCAGTTGTCGTAATTCGTCTTTATACGTCTTTAATTATTTTCTTTGGAAATCTCTCTGCGTCTGCAATTTCACACCGGTTTTTTCTTTTGCGTCTAGCCCCATAAATGTAAGCGAATGAGATTTGGTCTATATAAATACAGTAATTCGTGTGACTTGGTTCCAGAATTTGACGCACGTAATCGAAACGAGCGTAAACCCGAATTTAAAAATTGCCCATGACTGACTTCTAGTCCGTTTAGTTATGTATTTATGTGCGTGTTACAGTAATAAAAAACTTAAAAAATTCGAGTCTTTTATTCATTACTAAATAAAAATATACATGACACACAACAAATTTTTCTCATTCAATCACCCAAAATTAATTAGATTCCAAATCTAATTTATTTAATTGAAGATGTCTTCAATCACGAAAATGATAGTATCAATTCACAGTTTTTAATTCGGCACTAGAAAAAATTCCTGTATTAAAAAATAATTTTGATTTCATTGCCATATTTCAATAATTTTTTAATTTTATTCAATAAAATTTTATTGATGTTGATTGCCCAAAACGCAACTTAATTTATAATTAAAAAAGGTAACTATTTTTAATTACTTAGTTAGATTGGCCTTAGAGTTTTTATTTGGATTACAAATGCATTGTTTGAAATACATTTTTAGTTAAAAAAAGTTCAAAAAAAATCAGCGACTTTTTAACTGAATATTAGTCGTTCCGAATTGACTTAAAAAGTTAATTTGTATGCAATTAATTTTAATTTAAAGATTTTAAAATTTCAAATTCATTGACTTTAATTAACTTAATGTCTTCTAATCATTGATTAAAAAGTTAAGGTTATCAATTAATTTATTAATTGAAAAAATTTCAACTTCCCAAATTAACTTTTTAATTGGAAATATTTGGTGATATTTGTTTCTGTGATATACACGCAGAGAAGAAACATGATTAGTGCCCTAATCAATTTGTGAAGGGAGGCAAAATTATATGATAGGAGCTATTTTTGCGGGACCATGGTAGGTTAGGTTACACAGAAAAAAATTATCACCAAAAAAATATTTCCAATTAAAAAGTTAATGAATTTGAAATTTTTTCAATTAATAAATTAATTGGTACAATTAACTACTTTTCAATCAAGATAGAAACATTAAGTTAATTAGTCAGATGATTTGAAAATTTTAAATAATTTTAATTAAAAAGTTAATTGATACAATTAACTTTTAATAAAATTCGGAAGGATAAGTCATTTCATGATGATGATGGAACATTTTTTACAATTTTAATTAATTTTTTTTCAAAACACAATCATTGGTAATCCAAATAAAAAATTCTACAGCCAATTCAAATTTAATGAAAATGGTTAAACCTTTTTAATTAATAAATTAATTGAGTTTTGCAATCAACATCAATTAAATTGTTTTAATTGAATCAATTAAAAATATAATTGAAAATATGGCAATTAATTTCATTAATCATTTTAATAGAAATTTTTCTTGCGATCTAAAATGTGATTGATAATATCATTTTCGTGATTGAAGACATGTGTCAATTTAAAAAATTAATTGGATCAATTAATTTCGTGATTGAATCTAGAATATTTTTTTTTTTGTGTGTAGGTTTAGCGCTTAAAGTGGCAGCCCCGATTAAATTTCAGGCCTCACTTAGACTATTCAAGTCACCGGGGACTTATCAGCCAACCTGTTATATACCGAAAATCTTGCACATTCTCATTTTATAAATTGGAGGCAAAATAGGATTTAAATTGTAGGGTCAGGAAATTGTATGCACTTAAACGGCATGGAGTTTAATATCGATCAAAACTACCTACAAGAAAATTAAAGAAAATCAAGGTTTGCGAACACCAAGATAGGTTAACCACGTTGTTTTAGGTTCATTATTGATACTGTATCCCTAACAATATAATGAATTACAATAACTTTGGAATGACACTATCTTTTGAGAAAAAAGAAGTGTAACACCAGCGCAACATACTTTTTGCGAAACGAAAATTCCCAATGTGGGTGATATCTTCAGCACTGTTTTCTCTAAACTTATCTTCTATTCCAACCACATCTGCGATCGGTTAAACATCTATGTGGACTTACCATTTATTTTCTTGCTAGAAGTATGAGAATATCTAACACGAATTTATGAGCCTCACTTTCTACTACACCGATTGTAGGCAGTTGCATGTTATTTGTGATGGTGTGTCAATTCCGACGAGAAATTGATAAGTATTGTTCTCTCAAGTCTCTTGACGGCAGGGCTTGTGGGGCGGACAAAGAAATCTGAGGCAATTGGTTGGTCAGTGGCAGGAAATAGACACCGGTGCCATCCGGTGTACGGGTTTAGTATCACCACTCAATGCTAAAGCTTAAGCTGAATTGCGAGTAGATACGAGTGCCCAGATGCTGAAAACAACGAAGTAAAAACCCTATAAAACATACTACGTGTTTTCTAAGCTCTCTCTTTATTTATGTGATGCCAACTGTTATTAGCTATCGTTATTACCGATGCTGACGCATTTGTATGAAGAAGAACATATGGTTGTGGTAATCAAAAATAAAAACACCAAACGGCACTGGCACTGGCACTGTTACTCCCAGTGCTGTTCTGGTTGTAGTTGTACTAATGGTAAGACACCAGAGAGTGTTTCCAATGCAACCGTGTTTTTTTGTAAGTAATACTGGATGAAAAATACCACCAGTTGCAGTTCTCTCGTCAGTGGTCAACTATACAACACCAGTGTAGACACCTCAGACATGTGACACGTACCGACCTGTCAATCGAAATTATCTACAGACCTGTCAAAACGATGTTCATAGAACTGCGACAGGGGTTTCCACATTACTCCCCTGAATCATCGTTTTGTTGAGACTAAGATGCTCTCTTAATATAATTAAATTCATGAGGGTGCTGTAGCAGAAGTGACGAAAAGCTAGAAGGCTGATCCAGCTCTCGGAGGCGGTCACCGCCCCTAACTCCGGAGGAAAGAGACCTCACACGGCAGACCGGTAGTTTTGTTTCAACTAAGATCATACATGTAAAGCCGCATCGATTCGTACCTATCAGTGATTGATAGCATAGCGGACGCATGTCGTATGGGCAATCAAGGACCAGAACGAAGTGTTATTTTACTCACCCACACTCACGATGAAAGATGTTTACGAACGCTCGGTATTTTTGTTTATACTCACGATCAGAACATTTATGTTCAAGAATACTGGTAATTGCCTAATGAATCCAATTTAAAACATGACTAGCATTATAAGCGAATTCAGCCTGTGAGCGTATTATGTTTGTTAGCTTAAGCATTTTCCGAAACATCTCACGAAACTCACTCACGACCAAATTGATTTCATGACACATACTCGCACAAGACAATTGATTCGTAATCACGGTCACCACGTACAAAATTTTAGTGACTCACGATAATCCCGTGTCAAGTGCACATCTCTAATTAGGATAGGTTTAGTGCCAATCCGTAATTTCAACCACAGTGGCAAACTTTTTTCTTATCAATGAGTGCGACCCGGTTTTCTATTTAGCTCAAGGAAAGCGTCATCCTTGTTATTGCCGAGACCGACGGCGTTTCACATTACGGTGGATTCATTTAGAGTGGCTTGGAAACATGCAGAAACTGTCTCTTATCACCAAAGGTGATAAACGACCGCTGAATAAACTCTTGGTGTTCGATCGAATCTGGGATTGAACTAAACGCAGTATGAGCTTGCAGGTAGCCAGAGGCATGCCAACAGATGCTAGTTCCTCTGGAATATGTAAGGTAGTTCCTAGTCTGAAAAATTCATCCGCTTCGCAGTTCCCTGGTATGTTCCTGTAACCAAACTCNAGGTTTTATGTCTCCTTCGGCTTCGCTAGGAGATCCTGAATCAATGTTAGCTCTAAGATAAATATATATCATCTTCTCCAGAGTCTTAAGAAGGAATGGGGATAAGCGAGAAGCTTTTCCCGCTTTAGGTATGAAAACATTGATACATCCTGTATATCTCTCCGACAATCAAGACATATTTATGTGAGTCACTGCTTGTAACTCCGCCGGGATAATTCCATCAGGCCCGGGTGATTTGAATGATCCAAAACTATTTAAAGCCCATTTTTCTAGATTCCAACACAATTTCCTCGATAGAAAGTGACCGCTGAACCTCTGTGGCATCGCCAGAACATGGCTCAACTGTCTGATTTCCAGGATAATGTGTGTCCAATACAGCTTTTTTTGGAAAGATTTGTAGGCTTAATTGTGAAGAGAGGGCGAGAAAAGCACGGTAGTTTGTACTACGTCAAAAGGGGCAATAGGGGAAAAAGTGGGGCTAAGACCAAAAATTGTGGCATTGGCTATACACGGCAGTGTTAGACCTATAATGCTATATGGTGTTGTAGTCTGGTGGCCCGCCTTACAGAAACCGAGCTTGTGTTAGATAAAAGTTAAGCGTATGCGAGCTTATGTATCTCAGGCGCATTTAGTAGACAGGAACAAGACTCCCGTTAATGTCATGCTGACATCTATTGCTTAACATTTTGGCAAACAGCTCAGCTGCAAGCAACGGCTTGTGCGGTTGCGCGAGCCTTTATCGTGTGGTCGAAAACAGATGTACGGTTATAGTTTCGTCCTCAAATAATGCAGATGATGCCTGAAACGGTAAGTGGATTACACGAGCTGGCAAACCACTTTTTCGACAAAAATTAAACGTTACTATTGCCCAACAATGAGGCGATGGTGTACAGCAGATCTCCTGGGATAAAGATATATAGGATTTCTATACTGATGGCTCAAATTGAAATGGACAAGTGGGGTTCGAGTAATATTCCTAGAGATTGGAAATGTCGAATATGCGAATGGCGAAAAGATTACCTAATCAAATGTAAGTGTTGTTCAGGCTGAATTATATTTGGCATAAGAGAAGGTGGCTGAAATTTGGCTGAAGAAGTAATGTTCGCAACGAAATTATTGGGATTATATAATACTCAGACAGTCAACGCTTGCAATAAAATGCCTTGGGACTCTGGTGTTCCTTAACTCAAAACGGCCATCGATTGCGCAAATCTTCAACGAGATGCTGAGGCAGTATCAATATTCACCGTAATATAGAGGTGCCTGGTCATAGGAACATACGGGAACTGCGAAGCAGATGTGTTTAGCAAAGGCTATAGGAACTACCTTACTATTCCAGGGGACTAAAGAATCTGTTGGTGATGCCTTCTGGCCACCTGCAAGCCTTATTGCGTGAGAAGGCTGTTTGATGCCAATATTCGATGGAAATTTGCAAGGGTTTGTAACGACACCAAGCAAATATGGCCCCTTTAAACTTAAACCGAGGCACTAGATAATGCTAGTGTTTCAAGGTCAGACTTAGCACTCCTAATATCTGCTATAACGTGTCGTGCTGATAGGTCGAGATTTTGCAAAAACATAGGTTGCGAAGTATAATGGACTGATTGTATAACTGTCATGATGTGGAAGGAAAAGGAATCAATTAAGCTAAATCAGGGAACTTGAGTGTCTGCTTTTTGTGTAAGGGCGTAAGCGAATTTTGATGGAGCATATATGCTTTAGATTACTGGCTGACCTGGAAAACGTTAACTTAAGCGTTTGTTACATGTTTTGGAAGGCATATCTGGTTCGTTCGCACAAAAGTAAAATAATACGAGAAGGTTAGTGGTTAAGACTAAGAAGGTGACCATATGTAATAGGTTATCTTTCTAGTTAAATGTTGGTTAATCAACAGATGGCTGAATAGTCTAAGTGTAGCCTGAAATTGTTAATCGGCCTGCCACTTTAAAGCACTAACGCTACACACAAAAAACAAAATTTCTGATTCACTCACGAAATTAATTTGATGCAATTAATTTTTAATTGAAATGTCTTCATCACGAAAATGATATTATCAATCACGTTTTGATTGGCATATGAAAAAACTTCTTGATTAAGAAATTAACTTGGCCATAATTTAATTAGTTTTTTTAGATTGATTCAATTAAAATTTAATTGATGTGTGATTGCAAAACTTCGCAATTTAATTTATTAATTAAAAAAAGGTAACCATTTTCAATTAAATTATGAATTGGCTTTTAGAATTTTTATTTGGATTAACAATGATTGTTATTGAAAAAAAAATTAATTAAAAATTTAATAAAATGTTCATCATATCATATAAATGACTATAGTCTTCCGATTTATATTAAAAAGTTAATTGTATCAGTTAACTTTTTAATTAAAATATTTAAAAATTTTCCAATCATTGATTTAATGTAACTTAATGTGTTCTATTTGTTAAAAACGTATAATTGTAGCCACTTATTTATTAATTGACAAAAAATTTCAAATTCATTAACTTTTTAATTGGAAATATTTTTGGTGATATTTTTTTTCTGGTGTAACCTAACCTACATGGTCGCCCGGCAAAAATGCTGCTATCATATAATTTTTGCTCTTAAATATGATTGTGACAAATGCATGTTTTCTTCTCTGCGTGTATATACCACACGAAAAAATATCACGAAAATATTGTCCAATTAAAGTAATTGAAGTTGAAAGTTTTTTCAATTTAATAAATTAATTGATATCTTAACTTTTTAATCATGATAGAACCATTAAGTTAATTAAGTCATGATTGAAATTTTAAAAATCTTAATTAATAAATTAATTGATACATTAACTTTTTAATCAAATCGAAGACTAATTCAGTTAAAAAAGTCTGATTTTTTTTTACTTTTTTAAATAAAAATGTATGTTCACAACAATCATTTGTTAATCAAATAAAACCGTCTAAGCAATCTAACTAAGTTTAAAATAGATTACCGGTTTTTAATTATTAAATTAATTGCGATTTTGCCATCAATCATCAATAAAATTTGTTAATTGAATCAATTAAGAAAATTAATTGAATATGGTCAATGAAATCATTAATTTTTTTTTAATCGGGAATAAAATATAGAAATTTTTTCTATGCCAATTAAACTGTGATTGATAACTATCGATTTTTCGTGATTGAAGACATTTCAATTAATAAAATTAATCTGGATCAATTTTTGGTGATTGTAATCAGAGGAAAAATTTGTGTGTGTATGTATATTATTTTTTAGTATAGAATAAAAGACATGGAATTTTTTAAGTTTTTTTATTATGTACACGCACATACATAGATAACTAAAACGGACTTAGAATCAGTACTGGGCAATTTATTATTCGGTTTTACCGTCGTTTTCGATTAACGGCGGGGGTGCTGGTCGTCAAATTTCTGGAACCAAATCAGCGATTATCTGTATTTTATTACACCAAAATCTCCTCAATTACTTACATTTATGGGCTCGACGCGAAAAGAAAAAACCGTGGTGAATTGCAGACCAGAGAGATTTCAAAGAAAATTATAAGACGTATAAAAGATGATTACGACATCTGGAAGGAAGAATGTGAATGAGTCAGGAAGTAGAGAAAGCGAGACAATTCTGGCAGACATTGTAACAGGCAGCAATTAATTGCAGAAGAACTGAAAATGGGAGACGGGATGAAATATAGATGGAATAAGTGTTCCAAGAAAGCTTTTGGGAATAGTGTCCAACAATAACAGGTTAGTGAATAAGTTCCCGTCTAACAAAGAAAACACATTTTTTGTCAAATCTCGTTTTAATTATTTCAGACATAGTTCCTTCAAGAGCGATACACGATTATGAAGGACCTTCCAATTATTTTTGAATAGGCATTTGTGGGTAGTACTCCTTCGCTTTTGCTCAATAATAGGCCTCAGTTTCGCGCGGATCACCTCTTCAATCGCAGCAAATTTTTTCCCTGCGAGCATAGTCCTTTTGAGTCTGAGAACAAAGAAAAAGTCGCTAGGGGCCAGATCTGGAAATAACGGTCGGTGGGAAGCATTTCGAAGCCCAGATTCATGAATTTGTGTCATCCGTTCTCAATGAGCTTGTGGCACAGTGCTTGTCTTTGGTGAACACAACTCCACTTTTCTACTTCATATTGGGCCGTTTTGCGCGGATTTCGACCTTCAAACGCATACGCCAATATATATCACCAGTTATGGTTTTTCCCCTTCTCAAGATAATCGATAAAGTTATATCCATGCGATGCCGCACCCAAAAAACGAGGCCATGTTATGCCAGCGACTTTTGAGTTTTTCCACGCTTACGAGGACGTTCACCGGTCGCTGTACAATCACCCGACTCTGATCGGCTCAGGAGTGTAGTTGATGGAGGCCATGTTTCATCTCATGTCACAATCGATCGAAAACTCGGGTGTATTCGAGTTACAGCTGCAAACAACGCTCAGAATCATCAAACACGTTGCTTGTTTCTGGTCAAATGTGCCATCGCCGGCACCCATCTTTGCCAGAGCTTCCGCAGTATCCAAATACATTGATGAATGATACTGACCACACGTTCCTTGATATCTTTAGCTCGTGCTATCTCGTCGCGCTCTTTTAGGTCATCCTCAAACAATCATTTTGTGATTTTTGATGTTATTCTCAAGGTACCCCTCTATGGGCTCACTTCTTCACGCTGTGTCAATTTACAGCGTTGATTTTGCATACAAATCAATATTGTTGAATTTCCCTGGGGCAAGAGTCGAAACTCATTATCAAGCCACAGTGTTTGCTTCACTGTATTTTTTCCCTTCAGTAAACAATTATTTATCAAACACGAAATTCCTCTTTTCCCATGTTTTTTTAAACAATAACAAAAGTTGTTTTCACAAAAAGACGGCTCTATTTCCCAAACTAATTGACTTAGCAGCATAATTTTTAGTACACGAATTATTTTGAATGACTGTACTCGTATAAAACAATATGCATTTAATACTTAGCGTCAAGACCGGGGACTTATCAGCCAACCTGTTATATACCGAAATCTTGCACATTCTCTTTTATAATTTGGAGGCAAAATAGGATTTAAATTGTCGGGTCGGAAGTTTGGTATGCTACTTAGAACGCAATGGAAGTTTAATTATCGATCAAAACTACCCTACAGAAAAATTACAAGAACAATCAAAGTTTGCGAACACCAAGATAGGTTTAACACGTTGTTTTAGGTTGCATTATTGATACTGTATCCTAACAATTAAATGAAATTAAATATACTTTGGAATTGAACTTCGTTTTGAGAAAAGAGTGTAACACCAGCGCAATCATATCTTTCTTGCGAAACGGAAAATTCCCCCAATGTGGTGATATCTTCAGCAAATCGGTTTTTCTTCTAAATTATGCTTCTTATTAACAACCACATTGCGATCGTTAAACATATATGTGGACTGTTACCTTTATTTTGCTTGCTAGAAAGTATGAGAATATCTAACACGATTTATGAGCCTCACTTTCTACTACACGATTGTAGGAGTTGCATGTGTATATTGTGATGGTGTGTCAATTCGCGACGAGAAAGTTGATAATATTGTTTCTCATCAAGTCTCTGACGCAGGGCTTGTGGGGCGGACAAAGAAATCTGAGGGCAAATTGGTTTGGTCAGTGGCAGGAAATAGACACCGGTTGCCGATCGTGTACGGGTTTTAGTATCACACTCAAGTGCTAAAGCTTAAGCTCGAATTGCGAGTAGAATACGAAGTGCCCAGATGCCTGAAACACAACGAAGTAAAAACCTATAAAACATACTAGTGTTTTCTAAGCTCTCTCTTTATTTATTGTGAATGCCAAACTGTTATTAGCTATCGTTATACCGAATGGCTGACATTTGTATGAAGAAGAACATATGGTATTGTGGTAATCAAGAAATTAAAACACCAAACGCGGGACTGGCACTGGCACTGTATCCGCAGTGCTGTTCTGGTTGTAGTTGTACTAATGTAAGCAACCAGAAGGAGTGTTTCCAATGCACCGGTGTGTTTTTTTTGATAAGTAATGACGGATGAAAAAATACACGGTCATATGCAGTTCTCTCGTCAGTGGTCAAGCTATACACACCAGTGTAGACACGCTCAGACATGTGACACGTCGCGACCTGTCAATTGCGAAATTATCTACAGACCTGTCAAAACGATGTTCATCAAAGAATCTGGACAGGGGTTTCCAACATTACTCCCTGAATATCGTTAATTTGTTGAGACTAAAGATGCTCTCTTAATCATAATTAAATTCATGAGGGTGCCTGTAGGCAAGAAGTGCACGAAAAGCTAGAAGGCTGATTCAGCTCTCGGAGGCGGTCACCGCCCCTAACTCCCGGAGAAAGAGCCTCACACGGAGAACGGTAGTTTTGTTTCAACTAAGATCATACATGTACAGCGATACGATTCGTACTTCAGTGATTGATAGCATGAGGGACGCGATGCTCGTATGGGGCAATCAAGGACCCAGAACGAAGTGTTATTTTACTCACGCCACACTCACGATAGAAGATGTTTACGAACGCTCGGTATTTTTGTGTTATATCACGATCAGAACATTTTTATGTTTCAAAGAATACTGGTCAATGTGCCTAATGTAATCCAATTTTAAACATGACTAGCATTATAAGCGAATTCAGCCTGTGAGCGTCATTATGTTTGTGTTAGTTAAGCAGTTTTCCGAAACATCTCAGAAACTCACTCACGACCAAATTGATTTCATGACACATACTTCGCACAGGAGACATTGATTCGTAATACGGTCACCAAACGTACAAAATTTTAGGTGACTCACGATAATCGCGATGTTCAAGTTGACATCTTAAATTAGGATAGGTTTAGTGCCAAATTCCGTAAGTTTCAACCACAGTGGCAAAACTTTTTTTCTTATCTGAGTGCGACCCGGTTTTTCTATTAGCTCAAGAAAGCGTCATCCTTGTTATTTGCCGAGACCGACGGCGTTTCAATTACGGTGGATTCATTCTAGAGTGGCTTGAAAACATGCAGAAATATCACAAAGGTGAGTAAACGACCGTGGAATACTCTTGGTGTTTGTTCGATCGAATTCTGGGATTGAACTAAACGCAGCTATGAGCTTGCAGGTAGCAGAGGCAATGCCAAAACAGATGCTAGTTTCTGGAATATGTAAGGTAGATTCCTAGTCATGAAATTCAATGCGCTTCGCAGTTCCTGGTATGTTCCTGTAACCAAACTCATATTAAGGTGAAATATTGTCAGCTCAGCCATCTCATTGAAGATGATTTACGGCAGTTGATTGGCGTTTTCGAAACACAGGGTGCTTGCGATATGAGGATCTAAGGTATTTTTTGCAGGTGTGGCTGTCTGAGTATAATATTGAATGCTAATTTGCATTAATATATTACTTCTGTATTTTTTGCTAAATATTTCAGCCTGAACAACACTACAGTGAATTGGTAAAAATTATTTAAACGTTTATTCGCAGGGATTGTGTGCTCAAGCCACAATTGTGTGTTCGGATTGGGGACAGATCCGATGGCATTTTGTATAAAGCGAAATTCATGCAACTTGCTCTCTAGATGAAAATCCTTTGCCGAAAACATGGTTGTCGTTTTCGATGTTAGGCAATAGGTTAGGTTAGGTTAAAGTGGCAGCCCGATTATTCAGGCTCACTTAGACATATTCAGTCCATTGTGATCACATTAACTAAAAGTACCTATTACATATGGGCCTTCTAGTTTTAACCCTGAACCCTTTCATATTATTTCTTTCGTTGTGAAGCAACAACGAGATGTTCCAAAACATTAAGCAGACTGCTTTTAAGTTACGTTTTCCAGTCGCCAGTAATCTAAGCTATATGCTCTAAAAGTTGCTTCGCCTTACACAAAAAGGCAGGACACTCACACCATAGTTTAATTGATCTTTTCTCCATCATATGACGCTCTATACAATAGTCATTATACTTCGCACCATAGTTTTTGCAAATTCGCCTATCAGGCAGCGACCTTATAGCAGATATCAGGAGGTGACTATCTGAGCCGTTGAGAACACTAGCATATCTAGTGTGCCGGTTTAAGTTTAATGGGGCCATATTTGCTTGGTGTCGTTACAACCTTTCATTTTCCCATCGAACTTGGCCATAACAGCTTCTCACGCAGTAAGAGCTTGCAGGTAGCCAGAGGCATACCAACAGATTCTAGTTCCCCTGGAATATGTAAGGTAGTTCCTAGCCTTGCTAAATCATCTGCTTCGCAGTTCCCCGGTATGTTCCTATGGCCAGGCACCCATATTAGGTGAATATTGTGCTGCTCAGCCATCTCATTGAGAGATTTGCGGCAGTCGATGGCCGTTTTCGAGTTAAGGAACACAGAGTCCAAGGATTTTATTGCAGGTTGACTGTCTGAGTATATATTAATGCCAATATTGTTGGACATTACTTCTCAGCCAATTCCACTCTCTTATTGCCAATATTTCAGCCTGAAAAAACACTACAGTGATTAGGTTAATCTTTCGCTATTCGAATTCCAGATCTTTAGAATATACTCCGAACCCACTTGTCCTCAATTTGGAGCCATCAGTATAAAATCTATATATCTTTTTATTCCCGGGTCGTGTACACCACGCCTCACTGTTGGGATTAGAGTTTCAAACTTTTTGTCGAAAAGTGTGTTTGCCAGGTGTAATCCACTACGTTAGGCCATCTGGCATTATTTGAGGACCGAACTTGACCGTACTTTTTCCGACCACAGCGATAGCTCGCGCAACCGCACAGCCGTTGTTGCAGCTGACTGTTTGGCCAAAATGTCTAAAGGCAATAGATGTAGCATGACATTAAGGGGGTCTGTTCCTGTCTTACTAAATGCGCCTGAGATACATAAGCTCGCCATACGCTGAACTTTATCTAAACAAGTCGGTTTCTGAAGTGCCGGCCACCAGACTACAACACCATATAGCATTATAGGTCTAACCACTGCCGTGTATAGCCAATGCACATTTTTGGTTTTAGTCCCCACTTTTTCCCTATTGCCTTTTTGCACGAGTACAAAGCTACCGTGGCTTTTCTCGCCTCTCTTCAATATTAAGCTAAAATTCAGCTTCCTGTCCAAAATAACGCCAAGGTATTTTGCACACTCACCAAAGGGAATTTCAGTACCCCTAAGAAATGGGCCTAACCGTGGGAGTTTTGCGATCTTTGCAGTACATGACTAGTTTCGTCTTTGCTGGATTTACCACAGACATTATCTTTCGCCCATTTCTCAGTCATCCGAGAGTCTCTGTAATATATCTTGATTGTGATGGGAATTTTCCCCTGACTGCTAGCGCCACATCATCTGCGTATGCCCACACTTTTATCCTTTCTTTTTCTGGGGAACAGAAGGTTGTTTATAGCAACATTCCAAAGAAGAGATACATCCTCCTTGGGGAGTGCCTCTGTTACATACCTTTGTTGTTTGCTTGCCCTATGTGTGCTGAAATACGTCTCTTATTAGAAGTTCGTCTAACAGCCTAATTATACCTGGATCAATTCAGAGTTGTCAGTCCATTTAATATCGAGCTCGGATGGACATTATTGAACGCCCCTTCGATGTCTAGAAACGCCACGATTGTGTATTCTTTGACGATAGTGAGCTTTCAATAAAGCTGACTAGTTCATGCAATGCGGTCTCAGTAGACCTGCCCTTCGAGTATGCATGCTGTCGTTTCGAGAGCAAACTTGAATCCACGCTAGTTCTAAGATACATGTCTATCATCCTCTCCAGGGTCTTAAGTAGGAATGAGGATAAGCTGATTGGTCGGAAATCCTTCGCACTCGAGTGAGAGGCTTTTCCTGCTTTAGGTATGAAGACGACTTTTGTTTCCCTCCACTTTTCTGGAATATATGCTAAGTTTACACATCGTTTATATATCACCGTCAACCAGGGGATAATTCTTTCAGCCACTGCTGTAACTCCGCCGGAGTAATTCCATCAGGTCCGGGGGATTTGAATGGTCCAAAGCTATTTAAAGCCCATTTTATTCTAGATTCCGACACAATTTCCTCGATAGGAAATGACGCTGAGCCTCTGTTACACCGCCAGAACATGGTTCAACCGTCTGATTTCCAGGGAAGTGTGTGTCAAAAGTACTCCAACGTCTCTCACTGGACGTTGTCCAATTCCTCCGATGTTTTAATGAAACCTGGAGCGGTGTAGTGGATGCTAGTACTTCCGTAGTCTGGAAGCCTCGACGTATTCTCAATACTGCTACAGTAATATCCAAGAGTTTATTTTGAGACCTTCTCAGTTCTCGTTTATATCTCTCAGATTCATCTTGTAAGTGTCCCAATCTCGGAGCTCTGTGGACTTTGCTTTGTTAAAGAGCTTCCTGCAGGATTTCCTCATATTACTTAACTCGTAGTCCACCATGGCGGCGATTTTTCCCTTGGCTTTCTCTAGGCACTGGATTGAAAGATGTTTTCTTTATAGTTTGGTATAACATTATATACTGTTTGGAACACAATTTTTAAAACAATATTTTTGACGTGAAGCATTAATGTTCATAAACTAAGCATAACATGTTTGAACATTATGTTAATTATGTAAACATATATGTTTGGGAATAAAATGTTTTAATATAATTATGCTTGGAGCAAACATATATTAATTTAGAAATAGCCTATAGACATATATAATGTGTTTAGTAGGCTTGGAGGCGCCTATTTAAGCGGAGCGATATTGATTTAAGTTGGTGGTTGTGCTTTGTTATTAACAAATTAAACATTTATTTTTCGCTTGGGCAAATTGGATCAGCTACTTCCTTTGATCCTTACAAACTGTGGTTGGTCCGCTGTTCGAATCCCCGTCGGCAAAAGGTAAAATTAAAATAAAAAATACATGAAATTGAATAATTTCTTCTACAATGTTTGATTACAAGAAAAAGTGCTAAGAACTAAAAAAATCTCGTGAGAAGTGAGAAGATGTCGGGAATATACAATTGGCAGAAACAGAAATTTTGAGCATTCAGACGGAAAACCTATGTTGTTTAGCATTATTACCTGTTTATTTTCATAATTCAATTATGATTGTAAATATAATAAGATAAATAAATAAAATTTTGAGCACAATATTGTTTGGGAGAATTTTTAAGCATTAATTATATTTGGGTGCAAATGCTTCCCAAACTATTATATTCACATAATAACAATATGTTTTTTTGGAAAGAACATTATGAATTTGGATGCAAAAATACAAAATGTTTGGAACTTAGACTACCCAAACATATATTGTTTAGACCAATATGCTTTCAACATATTATATATTGGTAGAGATCAAACATATAAATGTTTGGGCAATACCCAAAAATGTATATGCTTGAAGCAAAATATGTTTGGGAGTATATGTTACAGAAGCGTTTTTTGTGAGGTGTTACGGCAAGCAGCTTTCAGTAAAATGTTGAGGCCTTAGTAATCCGCTCCACTGCGTGTTCGATATCTTGCACAGTGCTCATATTTGTCTCGGATTTCCGGTACTCATCAAAATTGAAGATTCCCTATACTATTCCAATTTCTAAGCTTTGAAGTACGAACAGCCAATTGAAACTGATGTAGCGATGATCTGAGAAGCTATGTTCCATAAAACTTGTCATCAGATATCTTATCATTCAGTTCTTCGGAGAGGTCAACGTTACGTCCAAACCTCTTGCTCTGTTCTGTGACGAAGGTTGGGTGCATCCCTTATGCAAACTACCAGGTTAGTACGCAAATAACTCTATTAGCGACTCTCCCTTGCATTAGTATCACTACTCCCAATACTATGATGTGCATTTGCATCGCATCCTATAATGAGTTTTGTCTTTGTTTTAATTCCTAACTAAAGGTCTTAACGGCACGGGTGGCATCTCCCTATCATGTCCATGTAGACCGAAGATACCCAATATTTGCATTGTGGATATTCTAGACTGGCTACGACAGTGTCTGCATTGCTCAATGAAGGAAGCAAAACAAGTTTAGTTCGTTTTTAGCAATTATACAGCCTCGATATCAGTTACCGGTATTTATGCAAAAGTTTTGAAACCGGAGTGTTAATTCACAGATTTTGTTCTTATATATGTATGTTCTGAATAATAGACTATATCTATGTCTCTTTCATCAGGAGAATTTTTAAGGCAGCACAAGCGGCTTACAATGGTGAAGATTTATCTGGAGGAACCGTAGAACATCCAATTTTCAACACCGTCACATCAGCGCTTCAATTGAGTCATCAAGGGCTTCCTCTTCACGAGATCTCGTGACTCTCGCAACAACCCGCGGTTCAGCTTTTGGATGCGGCTTGAGCATGTAGAGACTTCACGCATATGTATTTTCGCCATAGTCTGGCAGGTTTTGTGTCTCCTTGCTTGCTGCTAGGAGATCCTGAATCAATGTTTAGTTAGATAAATTATAGGTATCATCTTCTCCAGAGTCTTAAGAAGGAATGGGATAGCGGAGAAGCTTTTCCCGGCTTTTAGGTATGAAACCATTGATACATCCTGTATATCTCTCCGACAATCAAGACATATTTATGTGAGTCACTGCTTGTAACTCCGCCGGATAATTCATCGGCCCGGTGATTTGAATGATCAAAAAGCTATTTAAGAGCACTTTTTCTAGATTCCACACAATTTCCTCGATAGAAAGTGACGCCTGAACCTCTGTGGCATCGCCAGAAATGGACTCAACTGTCTGATTTCCGATAATTGTTGTCCAATACTATCGTGTCTCCTCATGGACGTTTGTCCATTGCCTCCTGATGTTTTAATGAAGCTGGCAGCGGAGTTAGCGGTGCGTAGACGTAGTAATATTCGTAGTCTGGAAGCCTCGCGTATTCTCAATACTGG
>PGFW01046266.1:5528-19403 GCA_003123925.1 Haematobia irritans | reverse complement strand
ATGAAAAAAACTTTTTATTTATTGGAAAAACAAGATTATTCGTGACTAAAAACGTGTTCTCTTCAAGTTCTGAGTTATACTTGACATTTGTTCATGTTGGCTTGTTGATAATGATTTGCATTAAGCTGCATGGACGCTTTAAGAATGCAGAGCTTAATCGATTCTTGGGAAATTTTTGTTATGCTTATTGAAAGTAAACAAAAAGTTGGAAAAAATTAAACAACAGTTGTTTATATTAAACACTTCTTTTCTGAAAGAAAAATGTTGCACTCCAAAATAATGTTTTAACTATCCAAGAGCACTAAAAATGGCAATTTAAACTCTTATTTTGATTATGACAATTATTATTTGTTACTATTTATTAAAATTTTCTCCAATATGAGAAAGTTTCCTTGAATTTAATCATTTTTTGTGTAAGTTACTTAAATAAACAAAAAATAGAGACGAATGAAGTGTAAAGATTTAATAAATTTGTATTTCACCCAAAAATAAATGACATTTCTTAAAATTTTTAAATTTGACCCATATCTCCCATGCTCCCAACTTGAAAGACATGTTGGGCTATTTTGAAAACTCCGATTTTACTTCAAACTACCAAAAATTAATTATGATCTAACTAAGTTTCTTTTCGAAAAAATATTTTTTCTTGTTTTTGTGATATCGGCTTTATGCAACACCGGATCAGTGTAAATTTTTCCAAAAAATTTCCTTTCCAGTGTGAGTTACCTTTTTGAGTGCGCACATCTTCCGAAATATTGTGAACATTTTTTGGATAATACAGAGAAACCTTTCTCAACTGGATACTTTAAAAACCGGGACACCTTCCAAACATGGACAGTTGTCTGGGACGTATTACACAACACTATTGAATTAATCAATACCTGGACACCCGCTAAACGGTGGACAACATTTTGGGGACCCGTGGGTGTCACCTTTCAGAGGTTTCCTGTCATATGTAAAAATAGCGTTATATCGTTTGTGTACTACCCAAAAGTTGTATATGTACATCCTTTTAGTAGAAGGGGAGGATCTGACGGTTTGCAACGTAAAATGGTTTGTTTTCTTTCCAGTGAAGTTTCTGTTGAATATTCTTTATGTGCCCTTACGAATCTCGTCTGATGGAACGTTGAATTGCTCGCACTTTATACATTGCTTGTGAGTAAGAGTGACTTATAGCGACGATTTTATGTTCTTGCTTTATAGGAACATTTTGGTTACAAACTTAAAATTAAAATAAATATTATAACGGAATCATAATATTTAGTATATTACAGAAGAAAAGAAGAGTGGTTTGAGATGTGAGATGTACAAAATTTCACATTAAAAAATTTTGTTTTTAATTAGTCTTTAATTTTGTTTTTGACATCTTGTACAATACGCTAATATTTATTACAAAAAAATTGTATACTTTTCTTCCAAACAAACTTTTGTTAAACCGAGATTTTTTTCCATAACTTTTCCACCACAATACTTAAATGATTAATTATATCACACAAGCGTCATTACGATATGCGAACAAAATTGATACCTCGAACAAATGTATACCCATTCACCTGTTATTTGAACCGAATGAATTTTGATTTGAAGTCAAGTTTGTTGTTTGTTTTTTCCAACGGTGGTAAATAAATGACAACGCCAACAACAAGAACAAGTAATATTTTGTGAACAAAATTTGCACATAACTGTCAACAATGGCAAATTCAAGAGGTAGGAGATACGAACGAGCGATTTTATTTATTCAATTAGTTTTGTTGTTTATGGCAATCACTTGAAATTCCATCATGTCCATATAGTCTCATACGTGTATGGATGGAGCCTACCATTTATCTACCATACTGTAAATGGGGTGGTGGTGTATGCAAAATACGAATGTACTATACAGTGTTTTTGAGAAAAACAAACTATCGCGTTAAGGGAATTCTCTAGACCTCAGGGTTTGTTATAGTAAAATTGCACAAGCCAATCTTGCTGAGATTTGCTAGTGCTGTATGCATGACATGTAAAGCCAATGTTTGTAAATTGTATTGGCATTACAAGCGAGTAAAATAATTTAGATAAACACATCTAAAAATTTCCAAATGTTTTTTTCTCGAATAATATACAAAACAATATGCCAACAACCCTTCTCTGAGGACGAGACTAAATGGTATTTGGGTTAACTTACGTCATTGGACATCCAACCAATACTACTTTCGGATATACTTACTGTACACGTGCTAACTCGAGCCAAATAATCGATACACAATGTGGGTACATTGTAGGCTGATAATTGACACACAGTCTAAATGGATATACATACAATTACACGAGAAGAGGTGGGGCGTAATTGCAACAATAATCATGCAGATGTGATTTATGTAGTGAATGTTCATTTAAAAATTTGCAAAAAACAAGAAAAACAAACGGAAAAAGCCCCCCCACCACCACATCACAACACTACACCACTAAGATAACAATGGAAACCAAACATATCCAAATCAACTCGAAACGTAGACACACTCGACACATTACAGATGCGACTGACGGTTGGTTGCTCTTTACTAGAACACGTCGACTGGACCACAATCGAATCGTCATACACCGAGACAGGAAACAGCGAACATCTTAAGTCTTGGATCACTGTGGTCACAATACTTTCGCACTCTTCAAACATCTTGATGCGTTTGAAAACAGCACAACGAACAAAAGTCACCGCCCTTAAAAAAAATGCAAACAAAAGACCTATCATATTAGCATGAATCTCGTAAAACCGAGATAACAAAAGATCAAAGTAATAGAAAAAGTATTTGATCAATGATGCGGAAAATATTCGCTTACAACACAAGAAAGTAATAGTTTTCCCTCAGCTCTCTAGAAGAATTTGGATCATAGATGAAAAACATCGCTTCATATTATAGGTGACCGATCTCTTTCACTTGTTTTTGACTTAGAACTGAGGAGATGTCCCTTACACAACCAGGGGCTAGTCGCTGCACCGGTCATCGGTCGTTAATTAATTTTGACGTATTGCTGGTATTAGGTTTTTGATCAAAGATATCTGAAGCAAATTCTACGTTCACACTATTGCTCCAAAAATCTCCTTCTAGAATTTTTAGAAAATCTGGATTTTGTTAAGAAAATGCTATTTTAATTATCAAAAAGCATAATGTTATTTTTAGACAGGTTTCACAGATGGAACATTTTTATCGCAAAAATTTTGTCTTTCACGGGCAATCATATACATTGATATTGCCGAAAATTCCTACATAATTTTCTACAACATGAAAATTTACTGCGAACAAATATGTTAACCGGATCCAAACAAATAACATTTTGGTCTTAAAAACATATTTTGAGTGATTCATATTCTTCTCTAGGTGTATATTTCTTGTGCGGTAAGAGGTTTAAAATGATTTTTTCAAAGATTTTTTCAAGTGATACAAATTCGCCTTCCAGCTTAATATTTCTTCACCACCAGGCAGGAGAGCATTGCAATTCAATTCACCACATATATTATGATATATACATTTGTTTCGTGTGGTGTGTTCGGTAGTGTGAATAAAACATTGTGTTGCCTTAAAAACCCCCAAAACAAGCATAAAAAAATTGTCGGGTATGGTGCTTGTTTACGATGAAAACAGCAATGACGGACACTTTGCAACTTGGAAATTTCATAATTTAATCAGATAGTTTTGACAGATGTCAAAAATGTTGTAAGATGCATGCACACATGCGGCATCATTTATTGTATGTGTGTAAAAGGCAAGAAGAAAATAACCTACGCATTATTTTAGAGGAATTTTCACTACAATTACAATTTTCACAATCCATGTTTTCAGTAGTTAGTAAGGGTTATTTGATAAAAAAAAATAATAGCAAATCAAGAAGAACTTATTATATTTTTGACAGTACGTTTTTAATTTTATTCTATTATAATTTAATTCTATTATAGTTGTTCAAACTGGCGCCTGTTGGTGGCAGTTTAGTTTGTGTATGAAATTAAAATAAAACTAATTTTTATTGTCATATTTACTCAACGTTTCGTTGGTTCTTTCCAACAATCATTAGCTAGTGTTTTATTGAAAATCTCTAGGCGACAAAATTGCAATAGTTTTTACATTGATTCTAATGGACGTGTATAAAAGCTCTATCTTACAATTATTTTTATGCTTTCTTATTTAATTAAAACCATTCGTGTCAGCCTGTTTGTTTTTCGATATACGATAGACATACGAAGTGGCCAAAGCTTAGCATACCCGTAACGCGTATTCGTAAGATTAAGAAATGCAAGTTAAATTTCGTATCAAGCATGAATCAAAAAACAATTATCATCGAGTTTAAAAATAGAAGAAAAAGGTAGAATATGAAAAAAGTATTTTAATAAAAAATTGGCCTTGTTTTCGTTAAAATCCACACCAATACATTTGTAAATAAAAAAACTCCTGATAGGTATTTATCAAGATTTTAGCGGATCTTTTTCATTTTAATGCGGCCGTCCAGACTATAAGTTTTTCCAGTCGGATCTTACAGTGTGTCCAATCTATAACGAATTGTCGGCGATGATCTAAAGTAATCGCCCGAAAACCCATTCAAAGCAAAAGCAGGCACTCGAATTTGATGTCATGTTTCTGTAAATCGAATAAATAAATTCATTCCTCGAGAATGCATTCGAAAGCCAAAACTTTGAAATACTCATTTTTTCGCATTAATTTGATTTTCAAAACTGAGTATTTGTAATTTTTGAGCCTGCGCTTCATTCAAACGCGTAGCAATTTTTTTTTACTTATTTTTTTTTTGGTGGTTGACACATATTGTAATAATGTCCTTTTTTCTTGTTAGCAAATTGTAAAACTTTTCGACTCTATTTGTCAGAAAATATGAAGTGCCCTTGTTATTCGAAAATAGAAAAAACAAAAATCGCCTTTCTTTACATGTGAACTGGCGAATGGAAAGGAAGGCTTGTAATGCAATTGAGCATATGGAACAAGCCTACATTTTACAGAATATGCATCTTACAAAATTTTTATGAAGCAATTTAGGAACAATAAACAACTTTTTACTCTAAGTTCATCGTCATCATCATCATAACGGAAAACAAATTGTTTTGGAAATTACTAAACTGATGTTTTGAAAAAAAAAAAATCGAATTGCATTTAACCAAAATATGTCCAGTAAAGGTGATTTTGATTTCATAGCCCGCATGTATTTCTGTTTTGGATATATATTCTCTTTAACTGTCCATATAACGTGTTGAACAAGACAAAAGACAATAAAAAACTGATATTCCACCAACCCTCTCCATGAAAGCCATTTGTAAACAAATTTACTGCACAGACAGGCAAGAAAAAAATAAACTGTTCCGATTTCGCATATTTTGGTGACACAACACCGGAAATATATGTTGCAAATGCAAGTCTCATGAGTTGCTTTGGCCGGCAACGGTTTATTGATGATAGTTGGAGGCGTATCTGGCTCGCATTTGACAAATGTGGGCTAACAATCAAAATGATGAACCATTTAATGCTTAAGGCTTCGTCACAACCAATAGATTTTTGGATGACGATGCTGATTGATTTGACATGAATTGTCTAACACCTCAACAACAAACGGCAAAAAACAAGTCCCCAATCCAATAAACTCTTCGACTGCGTACTCACTTCAACTGTTTATGGAATTGCCCAATTCAAAACAAAGAAGTTATTTTGTGGGATGAAAAATCGCCGCGGTATTTATATAACAAACAGCAATTGGTTTTTACATGAAAAAAAAAAAGACAAAAAACACAAGAGAAAAATATGCCAATAACATACATAATTGTGTTTAATGAACAACGCGTAGCAATGACAGACAGACAGACAATGACAATAGAAAGCGACATAGCAAAATATCATAATTTAATACCGAAATTAAATATTTACAATTCCAGAAATTATTTGTTCTCATCGTTATTTTTTCGAGTTATGGAAATTATTCTCTTTTGATAATTTTTATAGAAAACAAGAAGATCGTTAATCGAAGAAGACAGTGTCTACATTTTTATTTATTAATATTCGATAACACATGAAGATGATAAGTAATTTGTTACAATTGTAAATAATCAGTACATGTAGTCTCTATTGTTGTATATAAAAGCCGATAATCATTAAAAATTTTTATATAACTTAATATTGTTTTTGCTTTCAGCTTAAAACCAATATGTTTACTAAACTAAAAAAGAGTAGTTTAACAAATTGAGGAAAAGTAGTAATTTTAATTGAACTAATGACTTTTTATTGATTTTTACTGAGGACAAGAGAATATTTATCTGAATTATAGATTATGCTATTAATAATTTTTATTATTACTCATATTCAGTAAAAATAATAAATTGAATAATATTTAAAAAGTAATATTAGCAATAATAGGTTCCCTAAACTGTTTATTGGAGAGTAAGATATGGAGCGAGAGACTTAGTTTTGATAATGAGAGCAAATGTATTCGGAGCGTGATCAGCGGTGCCAACTCTGACGATTTTTCGTCATTTTGACGATTTTTGATGGTAAATTTGGCCTCTGACGATTTGGCGACGATTTTAAACAACTTAGTTATGATATGACGATTTTTTAAAATGCATGACTCAAGTGTTTCCCTTTTTAAGGGGTTTTATGTCGATTTGACGATTTTTCAAAGTGATGTAGATATAAGTTGACGATTTTTATAAGTTGTAATGTAGACAAGTTATTTTGGATCTCAATAATATGACAATCTTATATGTAGTTTGCTCCCAGCCGTCTCAATGTAGAATAGAAATTTCAATGCAATCAATATAAATAAACCTAAAATTCGGAATTCCTTTGAAACTTAAACATTGCAAGGTATTCTTTTGTCTAAAAACTATTTAAAGCAAAATAATTCTGATTGCTATGAAGCCAGTTTAGTTAAATTCACTTTATTTATTTATTCATTACCGATAATAGTAACAATAATAAAAATTATACATGAGCAAGTAGTAAGGATTTAAATTCGCTTGGAGAATAGGAATTTTTCTGTCAAGAAAATTTTGTTAAACAATGTAGTACATGTGGTCACAGTCAGATATATTAATTTAAATTAATTAAAAATTTATTTCAATTAATCGTCGCTTAAAAAACTGGAAACTATATGACTTAATTAGAGATTTAAACGGCATTATTCATGTAACTAAAATGAATAAAACCCCTTTTTTAATAACAGCTTTATCGTGTATACAATATATGGATGCCTCAGATGTTTGAATAAAACTTTTATTTTGTTCCTAAATCTTTTTTTTTAACTGTTTTATGAGTGACGATTTTTTGACGAATTCTTTGGGATGAATTGACGATTTTGACGAAAAATATTTTTAAAATTGACGATTTTCAGCCCAAAACAGTTGGCACCACTGAGCGTGATTTATGTTTTGTATAATACTCTTTACTCTCATAAGAGTTGTTTGTTTATACTTGAAACCGTATAGTAAGAGGTGTGCTTGTGACTGAAATTTCACTCACACTAACGCACATTCACGAAGCAAAATATTTATTCACGCACGCTCACGTACGATACGTGTGGTAGCCAATCCCACTTATGCACATTCACGAAATGAAAACCAGTACTCCGCCACGCTCACGCACGAATTACTTTTAAAGACTCACATTCACGCACGATTCACGACAAATTCACGAGATTCACGACAAATTCACGAGACACGATATTTTCCAAACGGAAATCAGCGAAGGTAACAAAATTAAAAAATAGAATATAGTTCGAGAGCCAAATTGATTTCAGTTAACATACGAGTGTGAATTAAATCTTGATTATTTTCGTGAGCGTGATTTTGCAAACATTTTATTCACGCACATTCACGAACCGATTTTATTTCTCACGCACGCTCACGCACGAAATATTTATTTTAGTCCCATTCAGGCACATTTACGAGAGTTGCTTTGGAATCACGAGAATTTCCTGTCACGCGCACATCTCTACCGTATAGCCTAACCACATGTTCTCAAGTTGTAAATAATTCGTAATAAGTGACATTGTTGAGATACACGGACAATATATCCTAAGCCAACAATTACTGTCAATCTTAAGAGCGAGCATACGAGTAAATAGAGTAGAGACCAATTTAAATTTAGCCCAAATAATTTATATTTAGTGAAATAATTCAAAAAGAACAAATATTTTAAATTAAAGAGGATTTTCGATATGTTTACATATCCAGCCATTTGGCAAAATAATAAAATTATTAAGCAATAAAATAAATAACTCTGTCTCTATTTGTTTACTGTTGCACATATTTGATTAAGACCTGTAAACATTTTATTATTTCCGCATTACAAAATATAGCAATCTCATCATTGTGGTAATATTCGTGTAAATGATTCCCAATAAAACGGCAATTGACTTAACTAGTTTTTTTTCTATTTTCAGAGACAGGCAATATTTGCGGTTAAAATATAAAACAGATGACACTTAAATAACACGTAATGCCTCATACACATTAGGCTCGAAACCTATTAAAAGTGGATTTGAAATCCCTTATTGATAAGACAGATGAAGACCCCTAAAATAAATTCGTGCATTATTTTTGTGCGTGAGCAAAGAATGTTCTTTTCGTGAAACGTGATGACGTGAGCCTACTAAACAATATCAGTGCGTGAAAAAAAAAAAAGTAAAAGAAAAAAATATTAACTGCCGTGGTGCAACGCCTCTAAATGTTCGAATGTCTTCTGTATCATTTCGATTAATCTCCAGGTGCTGAATACATTTTTACCTGAGCTGAGTATGTAATAGAAAAACAGGATCAAAATTAGAATGATATAATTTCGTGTAAATTGTAAACTGTTGTGGCTTACACCATTGCCTGAAAATCACTTGCACTTCATTACACTAGAATAAAATGGAAGTTTTCCAAAATCAATTCACATGGAAGCACAAATGTTAGATGTTTGTGAATTTCCACTGGCACATAAAACAAAAAAAATCAGTTTTCGAGGGTTTTGCTATTTAGAGCGGAACCCCTCCAGCTGATTGTAAATCATGAAACCTGTTCCATGAACGAGCGCGTCACTATAAACGCCTTTCGCTAGTTCTACGTTATTAAGTGGCCAATAAAACACTTATGCCATGAAGGGGCTTTGAAAGAAAAAAAGTGAATTTTAAGTGCCACCAGACCAGCCAAAGTATCCACCGCTGCAGCTCTAGATCCAGTCCAGTAGACAAGGCGCATTAATTGCAATTTAATAAGAATTTCAAATAGAGAAAACAAAACTGCCCCAACCAAAAAAAAGGAAAACAGCAACCCGCACATTATCGTTGAAATCCGTGGAAAAAACGGTAAAATTGGGTTCGCCCTTTTAAGAGTTTGCGGGACCTAAAAATCAGCTTTTGTGGGCAGCTTGGCTATATGTGCTTGAAGTCTGACATATGAAAACAGCTGGCCAATAACAGACATGACAAACTAATCCAATCCAAAAGCTGGAACCCCAGCTGGATTATTTTATAAACAATGGCCAAAAAAAAAATTAAAAGAGGCATTCACTCAAATCGCAGACGGATTTTTGCCAGCAATAAAAATAAAAGAAAAACAATGTGCATAAGCAACGCTTTCCTGGGCAATCGTTAAGTTCACGAAGTATAAGTGTTCTCCCTGGTTTTTTGAAAGGCAGGTTGGCTTTATGTGAGTGGAAGTACTTTTTTTGTTGTTGGTTATTTCAAATTGCATGGTCCACCAGAGTTTTCAAAGGCAAACATTGTCCTCTGAAAGACATAATTGCCAGCTGTATTTGTCCATAACAATAGCTGCAAACATTATCCATAATCCAATTGGAAGCCCATGGCAGTGGGAAGTATTCTAGGTCATTATGCTTGTCATTACAGCCCATAAATTGCAATATTATAAAGTTAATTATCACAAAATGTTACTCTGCGTTTTTCTTAAATGTAGATTTGCGATTTGTTGTAGAATGATTGTTGATTGGCGATTTTTATGCAGATTACGGGGTCGAAAAAGGAAAGGTGATTTTATTAATTTCGTTTCACTCCAATCTCCAGAGTAGAGCTGTTTCTTTTTTGTTTTTTATACTAAATTAACATTGTTTTTGTATCGCAGTTGTGTACACTAAAGAGGTTATATTATACACTTGAAAAAAATATTTTGTTCTTTAATTATATATAGACATTTAAGTATTTTTCATATTCGAGATATATATGTGAAGAAAAATGAAATTTACTAGCAAATAAATACACTGGTTGATAAAAGTTTCGTTATAATTAATGAAATGTGTCATGTAATAATTGAGCCAATAACAAAACTCATTGATATAACGAAATTTTCGTTATTATAATCTGAATTTTCTGTTAGTCAACGAATACGTTTCGTAACTATTAACGTAACATTTTCTATTTGTCTTAAATTAAAACGTTTCGTTATATTCAATGAAAAGTTTTCGTTGGGCTCAATTTTAAATGAAATTTTCTTTTGTGTGGTGTATTAACAATTTTATCTCCCCAGTAATATATCTATTATCTGTAAGGGCTATGGAGTGCCTCCTACATTCGTAATCTGGCATTTTCTTTCGCAAGACTAATCTCATTGTTCGAAAAACACGACTTTTATTTTAATTATAATGTAATATTAAGATTAAATTTAATAAAATATGTTAGTTTATTGTAAAATACAATGAGCCTACGATAAATATGTAGAATTTTAAATTCTTTATATATTTTTTTAATGATTCATTTGTTTTGGTCTCATTTTAGGTAAGCATTATTACTGCAAACATCCCTTAAAGATTCAACGGGTAAGTTAGCCATTGGTCATGCATGACCAAGTGAAAAAGTTCTTCCTATCTTATTAAAGTCATTCTAGATATGGAATAATTTTCACTTTACAAGAAGTTCTTTTGAGATGATACATATAAAAAGCCTTTATTTTACGCAATTTCAAGAAAAGTGATTAATTTTATTTTATTAAGTTTTTCCTTATTTTATTTTTTTTATGAAATCCGAAATACCGACTTAGCATGTCGGTAGTGAAAATGTTCTTTTTGGATCCGGAAGTGGTGCAAAATTGGCACAGAAGCGATGAATTTAATATTGGCTTGTCATAGGACGGTTGTCCACCATTTCAACAGCCGTTGCACTGAATATGCATCACTTCTTTAGATGTGACCCGAATTCAGTGTTTTGGATGTGAATCAAACAATTTTGTGATATTTTGAAAAATAATTAATTTTCATAATTTTTTATAATTTTTAATGCATTCTGATGCTTGTCTGAAACCCTTGATCTCAAATATTTTCAAAATTTCGTAATTTTTCTAGAATGAATTTAGAAATTTTTTCAACAAAATTTAAATAATTTGTATCATTTTATTAATCCTTACTCTGTTTTTAACATATTTGAAACAAAAAAGTTAAAATTGCCCTTTAAAAATATGAAAAAAGCGAATTAGAAAAAATTGAATTAAAAGAACTTCCTTGAGTTAAAATAAAGGAACATCTTTGGAAGAACATTTCTGGAAGTGCTTTTGAAGTTGTGCCTTTAGAAGTACTTTCTAATTTTTTTGCTGGGATCACATTTGAAGAACCAATGTGAAATCAATTCAGCGGATTACTTCCGCCTTTTGACAAGTCCATGTAAAATTCTTTACTCTAAGCCAATTTTGCAACACTTTAGGATCGAAAAATAACATTTCCATTGCTTTTATGGCTACACTTTTTGGGGATAAAGTCTTTCGGTTTTTCTAATAAACTTCAACATTTGGTACCCAAAAAAAGGAGTCTCTTTTTTTTAGAGCCAGCCTTTTTTAAATGATTTAAAACGTCTAATGATGATAGGTCGACTAGAACAGGATGCATTTTTTGCATCAAAATTCCCAGAACGGTAGCGAGCGAACCATTGTTATTCTAGTAGAACTCATACAACGTCTTCTCCGTAAATTGTACAAACCCCATTGATGGTTTAAGAATACGTATTCCTGTCATTCGCTCCAAATTTTTTTACGAAATTTCGAAATCTCACATATCCACACCATAGGCGTAATTACAATGTAATTCGTTGGTAGTCTAAGAGACAATCTACACAATGACATCTATTCACAAAATACGAAATACTTTTTCGACTACCCAATATTATACCAATGCAACGTATTACAAGCTTTATTAAAATGAAGTCTTCACCTATTACAAGTCGAAATAAAAAATGACATATGTTAACGTCACTATGGCCATCAAAGTTTTGGGAATTTTGTTAAAATGGGAAAATTAATTGTCATTGCTTTCCCAACTCTACACAATTCCTAATTAAAAAATTCCAGCAAAGAAGACGTGTATGCTTAGGCATTTGAATTTTCTGGAGGTAACACTTTGCCCATTACAGATGCCTGCCAGTATAGTGTAAACGTGCTTGTATTTCAATTGTGACTAATGGTAAGATGTGTGCTAAGAGTTGTTAGGCGATAAAGACTTAGTGACATCGCGAAACCACGCTGGATGGATGAAGGTGGAAACAAATTGAAGGCAAAAGTCATTACAACCTAAAAACGAAAAACAATTTGATGTAGTATGCAAAATATTTCGAATTAAATTCAAGATAATCCATCATGCCAGCTCAGCCTAAAATAGCCAGGTGGTATATCGGGCGAACGCAACAAGATGATTTTGTTGACAGTGTTAAAAACACGAATGTTTATGACAGAGCACTTCGTTAGATTCAATAATATGGGTCACTTGAGAAATTCCAACATTATTCATCCAAAAGCTTGTAATAAGGCAAGACATATTGACAATAATTGCGTGGTGCAAGCAGTTGATCATTTCGATTATGGTTTTAAACCAGAGTTGGTCTTTTCGTTAACTATAACGTATTTGACATAACATTTGCTACAACAATGGTTGCTGTGTTTCCCAAAATTTGAAAACGCTTTGCATGACAAACGTTTTTCAAAATTAGCTTTATCTTTGAAAATTTTAAGATTTACTGTTTGAAACGATGAATTATTCATAAGCATGTCGTCAAGTAACGAAATTAAAATGACGCCGATTAAGTTTTCATTTGAAAACTCTTCCATCAACACATAAAAAATAATACATCATCAACCATCACCACGTTTTGAATTAAAAAATTAATCGAAAAACCAATCTCAAGCCTCTTTCCAGCCAGATAGTAGGAATGGAACTGTAAGGAAATCTCAATCAGACATATTCAAATAAATTTAAAACTCAATCTTTTCTAAAATGCTTTGCAAATAATATCAAAAAATATATCCATTAATTAGTGGAGATTGAAGAAGTTTGTACAAAGTCTGCAATAACTCATATGTCATAAGAAGAATTACATTCACATTACACTTCCAAAATCCATTTTAACTATAACGTATTTGACATACATTTGCTACAACAATTTGCTGTGTTTCCCAAATTTGAAAACGCCTTGCATACAGACGTTTTCAAATCAAAGCTTTTAATTTTGAAAACTGTTTAAAATTACTTTTGAACCATAAATTTTTAACATGTCTCAATAAGCGAAGTTAAATACCCGATTAATTTATTTGAAAAAACTACTTCCATCAACACAAAAAATAATTAAATAATCAATCACCACTGTTTTGATTAATAAAAAATTAATCGAAAACCATCCTCAACCTCTTCAGCCAGAATAAGTAGAATGGAACTGTAAGGAATCAATCAATCAGACATATTCAAATAAATTTAAAACCCAACTATGTTCTTAAAATGCTTTTGTAAATAATAATCAAAATATATCCATTGAATTTAAGGCGGGAAGTTGACGAAAGTTGTACATAGTCCTGCAAATAGCTACAATATGCCATAAGAAGAATTACATTCACATTTACATACTTCCAAAATCCTATTTTAACATAGATTTCAACTG
>PGFW01046249.1:0-18528 GCA_003123925.1 Haematobia irritans | reverse complement strand
GGATAATATTGGAGAATTCAAATGTTAAATAAAAAATATTACACATAAATGAAATATAATAATAAAAGTGCACATAAAGTTGAAAAGGTGCGCACAAAAAATGTTAAAAAGTATCAACATAGGGGCACAACAAAAGAAAAAAGAGCGAGAGACACAAAACTATATATGTCTTAAATACGAATGCAAATATTTTGCTCTTGCCATAGAGAAGAACGCAATTTCTCTAATCATAAATAATTTATATCCTTTTCAAAAGTCGATAAACTTTCAATCGAGTCGTGTTAAATCGAACAAATGAATCCGTTATATTTTTCGAAAGTATATTTAATTTACTTTATTTATTTTTTTTGTATTTTCATTTATTTTATTGCTAAAAAAATATGTTGTAAAACTGCACTAAAACAAAGGATTTCTATATACCACCTCAAAAAAACAAATGTGGGTAAAATATAAGACCATCCTAAAAGGAGCAATATATTGGAATGAAATGACTTACTGAAAACTTTCTATCTTTGCCACTGCGAAATCGTTTGCCATTTGATTTTTTCTTTTTGGAAAAATGTAATTATTTTTTTTTATATTAGATAAAAATGTATATCATGGCTTAAATTGTATCTCATTATATATCTCATCCCAAATTCTCATCAACACAAAGAAATAAAATAGAAAAAACTTTAAGAAAACCGTGTACGAAACGTATATTATATATTGTTTGAGTTATAGTAATTCTTACATATAAGATTTTAAACTTTATATCACCAAACAAAATCAGTATTAGCTAAAATATTATTTTTTCAAAAAAAAAAAAAAAAAAATAAATTAATAAATAATATTGGACCAACATCCCAGTAATGTCGATTATAATATAAGCTGTCTTACTTTACTGACATTATAAAGTCTTTAATCAGACACATTTATACAGTTCAATAGTAAAATTCTAAATATATAGTATGTAATGTTGAAAAACCTTTCGAGGATCTCAGAACATTATATGGGAATAATATGACAAAAAAACTTTTGGGTGTTCGTCCGAAAGCAGGAATAGAAACCAGGACCCTTTAATGCAAGACGACGTAGCAACCACTTGCTTACCAGAAGAGAAGAATTCACCCAATGTGATTAACAATGGACATGAATAGTCTAGTGAGCCTGATAAATCGGAGCTGCTAACCTAACCTTAACCACTGTTCCACGTGCCCAGCTAAATGTATGTTTCTGTTAAATAAAGTTTGTTGGTTAAGCTACACTTGTAGTTTAGTCAATGCATGGTTTTAAGCTGAAATCAAAAACAACAATAATGATTGAAGAGAAACCAACAATAACAAACAAAACGGGTAATGTTTTTTTTTTAACTCAGCTTTCTTCTTTTATGCTGATCACACAATAAACAATAAAACACAGTAAACAAACAACCAATGATTACTGCAACCATATTTACAAAAGTTCTCTTTTTGTAAATTCGCATTGCATTATTGCAATGGGCCATTCACCCCCTGTCATATTACCACAATACGATTATTCCCCCAAGGATTACTAATTACAGCTTTCCGAAAAAACAAGCACCCCAACACTCTTTAGTGGCTCAGATTAAAATGTTTGCAAAACTCAGAACGGAAAAACTTTAAAATTGTGGCCTTATATCAATTATGTACGTACACTAACGTCAACATCCATCCATGAATTTTCACTTGTTTTTCCGCGATTGTGGAGCCATGGCAAGGAAATGTTAGTATATTTGTTTTCCTCTCGATTCCATGCGAAATTACTTTGACCCAGTTTCCTTTTTTATTTTTCTTGTGTTTGCTTCTATGGATGGCAAATGGCAGGATGACAAATTTCCAGCAAGGGTATACATTTGATTATAATTTAAAATTGCATGGGAAAATAACTGGTGTATAGCATAGCCTTTGAAGAAAACTGTCTCTCCACACACACACAGAGAATGATTTTCCTGGAATTTTGATTTTTCTTTTTTTTATTTTTGTTTTTGGGTTTTTCAGAATGATCCTTGAAGAAGAAATTTAAATAAAGGCAAGAAATTCTGAGCATTTCTTCTTTGGTGGCAATTCATGTTATGGCATACCATAGTTAGCTCTATACTCTATATAATGGTCCAAGAATTGGGCTCCTCCACCAACCAAACCAAGAAAACAGCTACCGCTATGTGTTTGGTTAACAACATAATAAATTGCATGCGTGTTGATTCCTTAATTTTGTTCTTTAAACAAAATTCTCTTCTCCATTCTAGGGGTGTCCGTCCGTCTATCCTTCTGTAAATGTCTATCCATTGGTTTCGTCACCAACCATACCCCCACTCAATATTGTTGTGCTTTTGGCCTTGTTTGTTATTATGGTCGTCGTGTGCAATATCCGTAATGTGGATTTCTTTTCATATCGCCAAATCATAGTCCTTTTGGCCAACATGAAAGCATGTCCTTATGTCGCCTTAGTTGTTGTGTTATTTTGTGCGTGCCACAATGCTAGTCCCTGCACAACATACACACAAAAGATTAGTTTTATTTTTTTTTTTTTCATTTCTATATGCCACATATATTCTGTTTGGTAGTGCATTCATCGGTTTGCATTCATTGCACTTTATTCTCGTTGCTGCTGTTACAACTCCACAGGATATTTTGTTTGTTGCTACCATATAGGATTGCTGGTTAAGCTGACGCCGTCGTCCATTTTAAAGAAAAGCATTTTTAGATCGTTTTATGAAAATGCGTGACAAAGTCCTCTTTTCCTCTCATGTTTTTGGCTTTTATTTTTGTTGTTTTTTTCTTCTTATACTCTCATTACTCCTTTTTAGGAAACTGCTTGGCAAGAAAAGGAATTTAAAAATCTTGAAGAAAAGAAATGATTGCTTCATGTCGTCGGTACTTTTCTTCCTTTCGGGGTCTTATTTCATGTGATGCGCTTTAATTTTACGCTTATTTGGCTGTTGGAGAAGAAATATAAGTGACGACATAGTTTGTGGGGGTGTAGAGAAATTGTAATTTTTATGGGTGGTATAGAGGAAGAGAAAGGGGTTCTACCTAGTTACACTGGAAAAAGTATCTTCTTAACCTTCAATGATATCAACTCCATTCGTTAGTTGTATGTAAATTGGAAAGTAGTAGTTTGTTCTCAGAATGAACCCACCATGAAAGAAAATGTCAATTTTTTGTGAAAATGTTTATGTATAATATAGTACAAATAGTGTTGATTTTGTTGTTGAAGAAAAATTATGGAGCAGATAAATTTTTCTGTTACGAAAAAAACTCGTCATTTTGGAAAAAATGTCAATAAAGACAGACAAAATTACGTAATTTTAAAAACAAAGTTATTTCTGTCAGCAAAAAATATAACTTTAGTTACAGTGCTTTCTAAAATATACAACCTTATAATAAATTATTACTATTCATATTTTTGTTCAGTGGTACTAGTGTGTTATGTTGCCCAAAAGAACTTTACAACTAGTTCATCCACTACCTTTTGCGTCTGCATTGAAGGATACTCTAAACTACATAACAAATCACTTTGTTCAGAATATCTATCGATTCGTTTGATGTGGCCATGTTAGTAAAGCTTACTTTCTGGCACATTCTGTTCCTTAATGCGTGGGTCTCTTTCCGTTGTAAGGCAAAAGTAATATTTCCCACCACATCTCAGAACAGCAATTGGAATTATACCTCGCTTCGAATTGGGCAACCACCTAATTTTTGAAGTTACATGACACATTTTTTGTCGTAAAAAAAATTAATTTATGTTGAAAAATATTGTAATATGTAGAAGATGGTCTTCAACAAAGAATGACTAAATCTAAAAATGTGCAAACTAGCTTTTTGAAAGCTAAAAATAGCTCTGCTTCTTTTGGACACTAAATTTACAATTTTCTATAGATATTAATTTTTCACAAAATTTTCTATAGAAATGAAATTTTGGCAAAATTTTCTATTGAAGTAAAATTTTGACAAAATTCTCCATAGAAAAAAATTTTATAAAAAATTTATAGAAATTAAAATTTTTACAAAATTTCTATTAAAAATAACAATTTTTGACAAAATTTTCTACCAGAAATAAAATTTCGACAAAATTTCTACTAGAAATAATATTTTGACAAAATTTTTCCATTGAATAAAATTTTGGAAAATTTTTTTATCAGAAATAAAATTTTTGACAACGTTTCTACATAGAATCAGAAATTTTGGCAAAATTTCTATTGAAGTAAAATTTTTGACAAAATTCGTCCATAGATAATAAACATCTTTTACAAAAATTGTTCTATAGAAATAACAGATTTTCTAAAAATTGGTCTATAGAAATAATATTTCCTGACAAAATTCTTTTCTCCATGGAAATAACATTTTGACCAAATTTCTCACTGGAAATAAATTTTTGACAAAACTTTCATGAAAATAAAATCCTTTTGACAATTTTTTCTTTAGAAATAAACTTTGACCAAAGTCCTATAGAACACTAAAATTTTGACAAATTTTCTATAAGAAATAAAATTTTGACAAATTTTCTAAGAAATAAATTTGACAAAATTTTCTATAGAAAAAGATTTTTCAACAATTTTTATAACAAAATAACTAGGAATTTTTGTTCCGTATAGAAATAAAATTTCGAACCAAATTTTCTGAGAAATAAAATTTTTGACAAATCTTTCCTATAAAAAAAATTTCTGAGACCATAAATTTTCTATAGAACATAAAAATTTGACAAAATTTTCTATAGAAATAATAGGAAATTTTGTTCTATAGAAATAAAATTTTGACAAAATTTTCCAATAAATTTGACAAATATATAAATTTTGATAAAATTTTCTATATAAAATTAAAATTTTCTATGACAATATTTACCTATTTTATAAAATAAAATTTTGACAAAATTTTCATAGCCAATAAAATTTTGACAAAATTTTCTATGAAATAAAATTTTTGACAAACATTTTCTATAGAATAAAATTTTTGACAAATTTCTTATAGAAATACAATTGTGCTTTAAAAATGGACAATATTCTATAAAAATATTTTTTTTTCCTTTTGGTTTGTTATTTTGTTTCTCTCAATCAGATTATTGTTGTTTTTGACAAAATTTGACCAAATTCTTCTTATAGAAATAAAATGTTGACAGAAATTTTCTATAGAAATAAAATTTTGATAACATTTTTTATAGAAAAATATCTATAGAAATAAAATTTTTGACAAAATTCTTCTATAAAAATAAAATCTCTGAAAAATTTTCTAATAGACTTAACATTTGTTCAAAATTTATAACAGAATAATAGGGAAATTTTGTTCTATAGAAATAAAATTTGTACAAAATTTCTATAGAAATTAAATTTTGTCAAGAATTTTATACAAATAATAGGAATTTTGTTCCTACTGAAATAAAATTTGACAAATTTTCTAATAGAAATAACATTTTGACAAATTTCTATAGAAATAAAAATTTTGATAAAATCTTTAATAGACAATACAATTTGACAAATTTATCTATAGAAAATAAAATTTTACAAAATTTTTCTATAGAAATAACAAATTTTGGACAAATTTCTATAGAATACAATTTTTGACAAAATTTTTCTATGAAATACAATTTTGACAAAATTTTCCTATAGAAATAAAATTTTGAAAATTTTCTGTAGAACATTAAATCTTTTGACAAAATTTCTATAGAAATAACTTTTGACAAATTTTCGATGCGAAATTACAAAATTTGACAAAATTTTCGATGGAAATAAGATTTTGACAAAATTTTCTATTGAAATAAATTTGACAAATTTTCTATAGAATACATTTTTACAAATTTTCTTAGAAATAAAACTTTCTTGACAAAATCTTTCTATAGAATATAACTACAATTTTTGACAAAAATTTTCTAATAGAAATAAAATTTTCGACAAAATTTTTCGATGGAAATAAAGATTTTGGCACAAAAATTTTCGTATGAATAAAAGATTTTGACCAAAATTTTCTATTTAGAAATACAATTTTTAAAAATTTTCTTAGGAAATACCTTTTTTACAAATTTTCTTATAGAAATAAAAATGTTGACAAATTTTTCTATAAAATAAAAATTTGACCAAATTTTAGATAGAAATAAAATTTTGACAAATTTTCCATGGAAATAAAATTTTTGACAAAAATTTCCATAGAAATGAAATTTATACAGCAAACTTTTCCTTAGAAATAAAATATTTCTAATAGAAATAATATTTTGACAAAATCTTTCACATAGAAATAAATAGTTTGGACAAAATTCTAAAGAGAATTAACCAATTTTGACAACATTTATCTACTACGAAATAACATTTGACCAACATTTCTATAGAAATAAATTTCTGACAAAACTTTTATAGAAATAAAATCTTTGACAAATTTTTATACAGACAATAATAGGAAATTTGAGTTCTATAGAAATATAATTTTCAACAGGATTTTCATATAGCACAATAAAATTTTGGACAAAATTTCTATATTATATAAATTTTAACAGACTTGGAAAATCACGATTATTAAATTGGTAGATTTTCGGTAAAGTTTTTCTTAAATTTTTGAGATTTATTTTTTGGCCTAGTGACAACCGTCGGTGCCTTTCTACTTCAGCCAGTCAATTATCTTTAATTTACAAAGAATTAAAATCTTTTGTCACATCTTGACTATTTTTTTATTTTGATTATTTTTTTTATAATTTCTTCAACTTTCAAGGAAAATGTAAATGTCATGCGCATAACAAAATTTTCAATTTTTTCCTGCACAGGCAGTGCGTCAATGGACATACACGTATTCACACGGTGTACATCGAATTCCATATATAAGGTTTCTCCGGGAAAGCTTCGTCAGCCCACCAGTATTGAGTGATTCCGCAAACAACTGACTAAACATCAGTCCCCGGTCACACCTCACATTTTCATTTTACACACTTAACATGTAATTTCAGGCTGCTCTAGTGGTGCATCCATTACAAAAGTCTGTTTACCGACTTTTTTTCTTCCAGTCAATATCTGTGGGCCTCTCTGTTTTGGTGTCAATGTAGTTCAAAGTTTTCTTTTTTTCTTCTTTTCATTTTCTATGATAAAAGGGTATTATTTTTTACAGAGCGAGCCACTATTGTCTTTCCTTGATGTCCTCTTTGAATGAGAGGTAGGAATAGTGTGTGATAAATGTTGTTGTATACCAATGCCACATGTTGCGTTTCCTTTGAAAATGCACACAAACACACTCGCACACACACACGTGATCTCACCAGAAAGGCCATCGCAAACCAAACGTGTTTTATTATTCCTGCCATGGTAATCTATCCTTTATTTTCTGGAGCAGCCTATTTTGTTGTATCCTGTGATTGAAGAAAAGTACATATGATTATTGCACGACCAATGTGCTGACAGACAGGACCTGTATGCGAAAATAAACAAAAGATGGCTACGGTGAATTTTACAAGAGCCTCGCCTATGACGATGGTGTCTTATGACGTTGTTCGATTACAACAAGCCGATTAACTTTGTCTTGTGCCGCGTTTGTCTTTAGTATTTGTATGCTCGTCGTCTTTCCTCAATTCGTCGACCTTCCCTCCTACAATAGTTGTATATTTGAGATCTATTCAATAACAATGTTTGGCTTTTTGACAATGTTTTTTTTTTTTGTTTTCACACAGTGGTAAGCGAAGTTTTTTTTTAATTATTTCTTATTATTTCATATACATTTCAGGCGGTGATAGAGAAAAGTTTTGTTCCATTAATCGAAAATTCGTAAATCGATGTTCGGGCCACAATTTTCCAAAAATTCGTGCCCAAATTTATTGAAAAAAAAAAAAACAACATAATAGCAACATATATATGAACTTTCTTTCTAACTGCATTTCCTTTATTAAGAATTTGTCCTTAACCTTCTGACATTTACATATGTTACTGGTTTGCCTATCATTTTCTGACTTTCGTTCATTTTTTCAAACCTTAGGCGACTGTTTTGTCAGAAATTGATACGAATAGTGTTTGGTATCATAAATATAATAAAACGATTGTAACATTCCAAAAAATGTTTATCTATGCCAAAACTTAAATCATGCCAACGGAAGGGTTATATCATTACAAATTGAGGTTGATATTAATCTCTTGATATTAGGTCATATTTTTTCAGTCGTTTTATTTCTTTTTTGTGAGGAAACATAGATCAAAGAATCCTTTTAATGGCCATATCCTCCTCTTTGAGAAGTCTGGTGTATGTCAACAAGTAAAAGTTGGCCTTTAAATCCCCATACCACTGTGCCGTTTTCTTGGTATTTTGGTCTTTATAAAACCAGATGAATCAGTCACTTTGTCTCTACTACAGTGTAAGGACATTGTAGGTATGGTATCTTATAATAATACAACAACAACTGACAATACATTGTTTTCTTCATTAATACTGCATACAGTCTTGCGGACCACCCATCGTTTTTTCGTCTGTTTGCTGCTGCTGCTGACCCTTTTCTTGTGTTAACATTTTGGTAATGGCAGGATATTTTTTTGTGCTTGTTAATCTTTAATGCCGTCACTTTTTTCCATCGTTCATTTCATCAACATCATTTTCCTTCTCTTTGATGGTTGTATGAAAGGCAGTATTATACAAAAGAATAAAAAAAATCATTTTAAAGAAGCCTTCATCTGCCTTGTCGTTTTCATTTGTATCCAAAAAATGAGGACCGGTTATACCATAATTTGGAAATAGCATTATTACACTAGATTTGTATTTGATGTTTGTTTGCAGGGCAGGTTTTTTAACTTTTTTGATGTTTGGTTTTAACTTTACATTTGGAGAGACGATGGACGATGAATACTTAACAGGTGTTAAGATGAACTACCTTTACTGAAATCAAGATGAAAAGAGGAGTTTTTAGTTTAATTGTTTGTTAGTATGGGTTCGACTATTATCCTTTCGTACGCGTTATTTCTCATTGCGTTTTAACAAGCTGTCTATTGTTTTTATAACATTCTCAGTTGATTATTGTGGTCGAAGAGTTAATGTATAGTCTTTGAAAAGTTTGGAGTTGTGAAAGCAGCATTACTGTAAATTAATAAACAAAATTATATTCCTTTTTTAATAAGGATTTCTATTTATTATAAGAAAATTTACAGTAAGCTGCTTTCAACAAACTCCAACATTTTCCAAGATATACATTAACTCATTCACCAACAATAATCAAACTGAAAATGTTATAAAACAAATAAGACAGCTAGTTGAACATGAGAATAACGCGTACGAAAGCGATTAATATTCGAACCACTACAACAAGTTAACTAAAAACTCCTTTTCTCATCTGATTTCAGTAAAGGGTAGTTCATCTTAACACTGTTAGTACTTCAATCGTATCATCGTCTCTCCAAATGTTAAAGAAACCAACATCAAAAAAGTTAAAAATCTGCCTGCAAACAAACATCAAAACAATCTCTAGTGAATAAATGCGTATTTCAAATTATGTTATACGCGGTCCTCATTTTTTGGATACAATGAAAACGACAAGGCAGCTGAAGGCTTCTTTAAATTGTTTTTTATTCTTTTTATAATACTGCCTTCATTACAACTCCCACTCAAAGAGGAACAATGATGTTGATGCATGAACGATGGAAAAGTGGACGCATTAAAATTAACAGCAACAACAAAATATCCTGCCAATTACATTACACAAGAAGGGTCAGCAGCAGCAGCAACAGACGAAATTAAACATGGGTGGTACGCAAGCACTCCGCTCACTCGCAGGATTAATGAAAGAAAACATAGTATTGATGCAGTTGTTGTTGTTATTATTATTAGATAACCAATACTCTTATCATTGTCCTTACCTGGTAGGTAGAACAAATTGATCTGATCATGCTGGTTTTATAAAGACCAAATACCAAGAAACGCACAGTGGTTGGGGGATTAAGGCCAACTTACTTGTTGCATACACAGGGACTTCTCAAAAGATTAGATATGGCCATTTAAAGGATTCTATGATCTATGTTTTCTCAACAAAACAAAAAATAATACACTGAAAAATAATTGACTAATATCAAAGATTATACGAACCTTCAATTTTAGGATATTAACCCTTTCGTTGCTATGATTTAAGTTTTTGATAGATAAACATTTTTGGAATGTATACAACCGTTTATGTATATTTTATGATACCAAAACACTAACTTTTCTATTCAATATCTGACAAAAGCTCCTAAGTCGTGAAAAAAATGAGAAGAAAGTCAGAAAATATAGGACAAACAGTAACATATGGTAATTGTCACGAGGGTTAAGGACAAATTTCTTAAGAATAATAGAATTGCATTAAAGAAAAGTTCATATTATTTGCTTTATTGTTTTTTTTTTTTTCAATAAATTTGGGCACGAATTTTGAATTTGTGGCGAAATACGATTTACGAGTTTCATTAATGGAACAAACTTTTTTCTTATCACGCCTGAAATGTATATGAAGATAAAATGAAATAATTAGAAAAAAAACTTCGCTTACCACTGTGTCGAAAACAAAAAAAAAAAAACATTGTCAAGCCAAACAGTTGTTATGACAAGTAATCTCAATATACAACTATTGTAGTGAGGAAGGTCGCGAATTGAGGAAAGCGACGGGCTACAAATTACTAAAGACAAACGCGGCACAAGGACAAAGTTAATCGGCTTTTTGTAATCGAACAAGACGGTCATAAGACACCATCGTCATAGCAGGCTCTTGTAAATTCACCGCTAGCCATCTTTTTGTTATCGCATTACAGGTCCTGTCTGTTCAGCACATTTGGGGTCGTGTCATAATGCATTAATGTACTTTTCCTTCAATCACAGATACAACAAAAGTAGGCTGCTCCAAGAAAATAAGGATGATTACATGGCAGATATATAAACACGTTTGTTTGCGAGTGGTCCTTTATCTGGTGAGATCCGTGTGTTGTGTGCGAGTGTGTTTTGTGTGCATTTTCAAAGGGAAACGCACACATGTGGGCATTGCGTATACAACAATTTATCACACACTATTGCCTACCTCGTCATTCAAGAGGACAGTCAAGGAAAGACAAATAGTGGCTCGCCTCTGTAAAAAATAATACCCTTTTATCATAGAAAATGAAAAGAAAGAAAAAAAAAACTTTGACTACATTGACACCAACAGAGAGGCCCACGAGATATTGACTGGAAGAAAAAAGTCGGTAACAGACTTTGTTAATGGATGCACCACTAGAGCAGCCTGAAATTACATTAAGTGTGTAAAGTGAAATGTGAGTTGTGACGGACTGATGTTTAGTTCAGTTTTTGCGAATCACTCCAATACTGTGCTGCATGCTGAACTTTCCCGAAACCTTATTAATGGGATTCGATTACACCGTGTGAATACGTTATGTCTGACGGCACTTGCCTTGTGCAGGGAAAAAATTTGAAAATTTTTATGCCCAGACATTACATTTTCCTTTTGAAGTGAAGAAAATTATAAAAAAAAATCAATAAAAATAGTCAAGATTGACAAAAATTTAATTTCTTTTAAATAAGAGATATTGGACCCTAATAGAAAGCGTCACCAGGTTGTCACTAGGGACCAAATAAATCTAACAAATTTTAAGAAACTTTACCGAAAATCTACCAAATTTAATAATCGTATTTTCAAGTCTGTTAAAATTTTATATCTATAGAAAATTTTGTCAAAATTTTATTTCTATAGAAAATCCTGTGAAAATTATATTTCTATAGGAACCAAATTTCCTATTATTTCTGTATAAAATTTTGTCAAAATTTTTTTCTATAGAAAAGTTTTGTCCAAATTTTTATTTCTATAGAAAATGTTGTGTCAAAAGTATTATTTCTAATAAGAATGTTGTAAAAAGTTGTTATTCTTTAGAAATTTTGTCAAACTTTTATTTCTATTTGGAAACATTTTGTCAAAATAGCTTATTTTCTATTAGAAATTTTATTTCTATAGGAAATTGTTAAAATTTATTTCGTATGGAAAATTTGTCCAAAGATCTTTATTTCCATGGAAATTTATTGTCAAATTTTATTTCTATCTAAAAATTTGCGTCAAAATTTTAATTTACTATAGAAAATTTTGTCAAACATTTTAATTTCTATATGAAATTTTGTAATAAATGTAGTTTCTATAGAAAATGTTGTCAAATTATTTCTATATAAATTTTAATCTATTTATCGAAAATTTTGGTACAAATTTATTTCCATCGAAAATTTTGTCAAAATTTTATTTTCTACATAGAAAATTTTGTCAAGAAGTTGTATTATATTCTATAGAAAAAATTTTGTCAAAATTTATTCTATATGAAAATTTTGTAAAAATGGTATTTTCTATAGAAAATTTTGTCAAGAATATTTATTTGCAATAGAAAATTTTTGGTCAAAAATCTTTATTTCCATCGAAAATTGTCAAAATTTTATTTTCCATCGAGAGAATTTTGTCAAAATTTTATTCTATTAGAAGAATTTGTCAAAATTTTTTTGCTACAGAATTTGTCAAAATTTTATTTCTATAGAAAATTTTGTCAAAATTGTATTTCTATAGAAAATTTTGTCAAAATTGTATTTCTATAGAAAATTTTGTCAAAATTGTTATTTCTATAGAAAATTTTGTCAAAATTTATTTCTATAGAAAATTTTGTCAAAGTTGTATTTCTATAGGAAATTTTATCAAAATTTTTATTTCTTATAGAAAATTTTTGTCAAAATGGTACTTTCTATACGAAATTTATGTCAAAATTTTACTTCTGATAGGAACAAAATTTCCTTTATTATCTGTATAAAATGTTGTGACAAAATTTAATTCTATAGAAATGTTGTCAAAATTTTATTTCTATAGGAAATAAATTTCTATTATTTCTGTATAAATTTTTGACAAAATTTAATTTTGAAATAGAGAATATTTTATTCAAGATTTATTTTTTATAGACAAATTTTGTTCAAAATTTTTATTCTATAGAATTTTTTTTTCTATAAAAAATGTTAATCAAAAATTTATTTTCTATAGAGAAATTTTGTCAAAAATTTTTATTTCTATTAGAAAATTGGTCAAATTTGTCAAAACTAACAGAATAATGATTGGAAGAGAAACAACAATAAAAACAAACGAACGAAAAAAAATATTTTTATAGAAAATTTTGTTCAAAATTTTATTTCTATTAAAAATATTGTCAACATTTTATTTCTTAGAAAATTTGTCAAAATTTTACTTTCTATAGAAAATTTTGTCAAAATTTATATTCATGGAAAATATTTGTCAATATTTTATTTGGCTATAGAAAATTTCATGGTCAGATTTTATTTCTATATGAAAATTTGTCAAATTTTTTATGAATGTTTTATTTTAATTCATGGAAATTTGTTAACAATTTTATTTCGCATGGAAAATTTTTGTCTCAAATTTATTTCTATAGGAAAAAATTTCCTATTATTCTCTATAGAAAATTTTTGTCAAAAATTTTATTTCTTATAGAAATTTTAGTCAAAATTTTTTTTCTAATAGAAAATTTGTCAAAAGTTTTATTTCTATACGTAAATTTTTTCGAATTTTATTTCTATAGGAGACAAAATTTCTCCTATTATTTCTGTATAAAATTTTGACAATTTTATTTCTATAGAAATTTGAAATTATTTCTATGAATTCAAAATTTTTCTTAAATTTTCAAGTTCTATTTAGTAAGAACTTTTGTCAAAATTTATTTCTATGAAAAATGAACATATTCGGTTGAAAACTTGAATTTTACTCTAAAATTGAAATCTGGAAAATTTTGTCAAAACTTTTATATTCCATTGGCAAAATTATGGTCAATTTTATTTCATGGAAAATTTTGATCAAAAATTTATTTCTATAGCAATTTTGTACATAAATTTTTTTCTATAGAAATTTTTTGTAAAAATTTATTTCTATGCGAGGATTTTGTCAAATTTATACTTCAATGGAAAATTTTGCCAAAATTTTATTTCTGATAGATAATTTTGTCAAAATTTTATTTCTCTATAAAAAATTTGTCAAAATTTATTTCCATAGGAAAATTTTTGTCAAAAAATATTATTTCGTATAGAAAAATTTGTCAAATTTTATTTTCTGTAGAAAAATTTTGTCAAAATTTTATTTTATAGAAAATTTTGTAAAAATTTTATTTCTATAGAAATTTTTGTAAAAATTTATTTCATATGGAGAAATTTTCTCTGAAAATTTGTACTTCAATTAGAAAATTTTGCCAATATTTCATTTCTATAGAAAATTTTGTGAAAATTTAATATCTATAGAAAATTGTAAATTTAGTGTCCAAAAGAAGCAGAGCTATTTTTAGCTTTCAAAAAGCTAGTTTGCACATTTTTAGATTTAGTCATTCTTTGTTGAAGACCATCTTCTTTACATATTACAAATTTTTTTAACATAAATTAATTTTTTTTAGACAAAAAATGGGGCGGACTTGTTTCATGGTAACTTCCAAATCTAGCTGGGTTGCCAATCGACGGAGGTATATGATCAAATTTCTGTTCTGGAAGTTGGGTTGGAAATTATTGACATTTTTGCTTACAACCGAAGACCCACATACAGAAAATGTGTTAGGAAATAACTACAACCATGCCACATTCAAAATCCGTATATCGAGTGTTAATTTTACTCCTTTTTAATAAATCAGTGAAAAACTCTTGCTTACTGATGTCAATTATATGGGGTTTACCCAGTGAACCATATCAGGCGAAAGATATATATGGGAGTTTATGTTACTATCTATAATCTGAAACCGAGATTTGTTGTCCATTCAAAATTAGGTTGTTTCTATTTCTGATCAAAGGATATTCAAAATACTTGGGTGTAGTTTCCTCATTGTTTGATATCAATCAGACTTTAACACTGCAACTTAAACTTTGTTTTACCAAAAGATGTGTTAACAGACAGACGAAAGGTTATTAATGGCCTTAGATCAACTTCTATTCCCCAAATTTGGGGCCAGTTAGCCACCCTGGGAGCATTCCATTGCTCAGGTCTGCTATACTGAAAAACGGGATTTCAACGAAAACTTGGCCACCATCAGAAGCCTCAGGAAGCCAGATTTTGGGATATCGGTCTATTACAAAACAATCCAATTTCAGATAAAAACTTATCCGGTTTTCTAGAAGTTCACAATAGGGCCCAAGTCGGCGTGGGCATCATTTTTTTATGAGGGCTATATCAAAACTTGAAACGGTGCAAGCTTGATCCTGTCTTGAAAACAATAAACGAATATGTGCCAAATTTCACGGACGGATCTAGTGCCATTATTGATGGCTGCTTAGCGTATTTGCACGGACGGAAAAAAAAGGATATTTGTTTATCGTCTATAAGAAACTTCTTCCCTGATCAAGAATATATATAATTTATATAGTCGGACAAAAGGAATGACCAAAACTGTATACCATAAATCGTAATAGGGTTAATCTTGTGAATAAAATATTCTTAGGCGGAATTTAAAAATGGTTCATTTATGTGTTCTTATTTATTACAAATATTTCTGATTCACCTTATTGGCGACTTTACGCTTAGCCATTATTTGTATAAACAATGAGGCTAATATATTTGTCTCTGATTACAATTTACTACAATCAAATCAACCTTAGTATAGGACATTTGTAAATTTTTATCTCCAGACAATATCATCTAATTTAGGAAAGACATTTAAACAGCATATATTATGAATAGGGTCACCATATGGTTACTTCCCAAAAAAATTATATACCAGTTTTGAAACAAAAATATGGGAATTTTGAGAAATGTAGAAAAAGAAATGTTTTAGGACAGGTAATTTATACTTCATTATGAGCCTTTTAAATATAAAAAATATTTTAGATCAGATCTTTTTTGCGGATACATAGAAACATTAAATGTTATAATAGCAAAAATTCTAATTTAATTTTAAATTTTAGAATTTTATTATTTAATGATTGATGTTGAGTTTTTCTCCTGAACAATGGGGGTTACAATGCCTGTGCAAATTTATTTACTTTTTGTTCATACACAAATCAAGTCGTTTTTACTATTGACATTCCTAAGGTGTATTTGTCACTTTGTAAAATATACAATTAAAACAAGTAAGGAAAAGGCTAAAGTCGGGCTGGGGTTGACCGACAAATTATATTTAAATATACCCTTTTGCACCACTTTGTAGCATCTATAAATTTTCTAGTTTATATCCATGATCATAGTCCTGATCACAATCTGTTTGTGGACCCTATATATGATAAGGCTTTTGTCCCAACAAAATACATACTTTATTTAAATATCATCTCGATCTTCGAACAGAATTTTTGATACTTATACATATATTTATAAGACTTCAAATTTAAGATCGGCCTAAATGCGCTATTTATGGGCCTGGAACACAATGGTGTTAATTGTAATAAATATATATTTGGGAAATATTCAATCTGCAGCAATTTTAAGGAAATATCGCAAAAGTTTATTTATGATTTATCGTCTTAATATAACTGCTGTTTTAGAAGTTTTAAGGAAAATTAAAGTCATTTGTTCAACTTTTCATCTAAGCAGTTGGCGATTGTTACAAAGGAAAATGGTTGGTATTTTTTGACCATTTTTTGTCGGAAATCAGCTTAAACAACATATAGTATGGGCAGCTATATATAAATTGCAGAACCGATTTTCAACCAACTTGGCCACGCATAGCAACAATTGCCTGATTTCTACTTTCCTGTGCAAAATTTCACCTAAATCGGAGTTAAAAATTGGATAGTTCCTATGTGGTCATGATGACGTGTTACAATCGGGCCCCAGATAAGCTATAATATGAGGGAGATATATCTAAATCTGAACCGATTTCAAACCAAATTTGGCACCGCATAGCTACAATGGCTAATATTACTCGCCTGTGCCCCAAAATTTCAACTAAATCGGTGTAAGCTAAATAAATAGGCTTCTGTGGTCATATGATGTTTTAAATCGGCCGGAAAGATATTAATTGGAGCTATATCTTTAAATCTGAAATCCGATTTTCAAACACAATTCATTTTTGGCAATCGCATATGCTTACCAAATGCATAGTTCATACTCACCTGCCGTCAAAAACACTTTCAACCCAAAATTGCGGGTCAAAACTCTGGGAGCGTCTGGGACCGTATTAAAAGTCCATATCGAGGTCTTGATAAAATATATCGGTATGGGTTGAGCATATATCTCACTAATGACTGGAAAAACCGTTATTTCAATTTAAAAAATTTTGGTCAACACATTGACTATAGTAAAAGGAGGCATGATTCCTTTTTGGAGGTTTAGGCATTTTCTAATCATGCATTAGTATTTGACAGATCACGTGGGATTTTTTCACGACAATAGGTTCAACGAGAAAAAAGATGCCCCTCAGATATGGCTTAATTGACATTTTCTTCCATTAAGAAAACTAGAACCCTTACTAACGTAGCAACGCTTTGTGCATCACCTTGAATTTTATTTACCAAAATCAGTGTTCGCTGTTCGAAATTGTGTTTCGCGCTTTTACGTCCGATTTATTTGGAGTCTAACAATAATCGACCAAGTGAGCAAAACAATTATAGTTTGCGTGAGTTAGTGACCAATAGTTTACGCGCCTTCGTTTCTTTATTGGACATTAAACCAACTATTCAACCGTTAATGACGTATACAGTGCGTATACCAGCAAAGAGAAATATTGCGTCTGTTTTCTGTATGATTGCCATGTTGCCTCCGAAGACCGCTGAAAATGTCGCCACCAGTCAATTTTTGTTTGGTGATCTATTGCGACCACATGGGAAGATTTTACTCGCTTCAAATTCCCGATTCCCTTGGTGTGTTAAAACCCGTATAAAAATACTGCTCGTTGCAAGAACTGGCAAGTGGGCCGAACGATCTAGCCACAACGTCGGAATTTTCGTTGAATGGGCCTAGAAAGGTTGGCAGCAAAAATTCCCGGCTTTTTTATCGACTCTCAAATTTTGCTCTTCACGATGCAGGCCGCCTCATTTCTGGTGAAGTGGGCCCTAGGCGTTTATACATATTATAGCAATTAATTGCGGGCGCATTTTGGGGGAGTGAAGAGCAACCCAGAAATCCGTTACAAGAACTGCCCATGCATTTCCCGAAAAATTCAACCTGTTTTGGTAGTGGTTTGACTGTCACTTTTCCCCCTTGGTGGAATCATTGCGATCTCGTATTTTTTTTCATAAGATTGCTGACCTTGCGGACGCAATCGTATAACGCAGTGCATATGGCGATCGCTTATCGTTGATGCTAACGAAACATTTTTGTGCCAAATAAATGGGGGAAGAACTGAACGTTGGTTGACATGTGGTTTCAAACAAGATGGCGCTTACATGCCCACACAGCTCGCCGATTTATGGCCATTTTGAGGGAACTTCCGGTGGAGAACAATGTTCCTGAGGGGGGGTATCATGTCTCAGCAGAAGATTGGACCGGTAAGTTGGCCACCAAGCATCATGCGAATTGACGCCTAATATAGACTATTTGGTGTTGTCTTGGGGCTACGTCAAGTTAAAGTCTACCAGAAAATAAGCCAAGCAAAACTATTTCAGCTTTTTGAAGCAACATTTC
>PGFW01046247.1:4553-15028 GCA_003123925.1 Haematobia irritans | reverse complement strand
TATTTTTCCCTATTTCCAAAAAAAAAAATCCTTTACAACCACCCCCATTCATGTTTCAAGCCATATTTCATCAAGTAGGGTGTCAATCTTAACTACAATCTGTAGACGAATCGCTAAAATACAATTTCAATTAAAAAAATATATATACCAAATAGGTATTGGTCCGTCTCTATATGAAACAACTTACGCAACGGCCAAGTAACCAACCAGCTAACCACATTCCCAAGGCCTACAACAGAATTCACTTAAATTAAAATAATGCCAATTAGAAGTACATCGTCATCTGAGTGAGGAGAAATCGTTAAGCGGTGACAAAAACATTTTAACATAAATTTTATTTTTTTTTTCTGTTTTTATAGAAAATGCAAAAAACCTTCGGACAAAAACATCAACATAAAGCACATACTCTAAATACGATATGGACGCGAGTTCAAATGAGATAGAGTGTCCGTTTGTGTTGTTGTCTGTGTGATGATTTAATGAATTTTTATTGCATTAACATCGAACATCGACCGCCAGATATGACAAAAACAGTATCCACCAAGTCAGCATTAATATTCAAGTGGATACCAAATTGGTCATACTTAATCTGTACTACAGATATAGGCAGTTTAGAGACATTTGCAACATTCATCATTTTTCACAAAAAAAATCACATGAAAATTCAATCAACGAGGTAGGGTATTGGAGTAAAGAGACATGGGAAACATTCGCAAAATATGATAATCAGATTTATACGCAATAAAATAATTCTTTATTCTCAAACGACAAATAGAAATCGCCTACTCTTTGCTTTTCACGGTAAGGAAGTTTGCTTGGAAACAAGTATGGACTTTTTGTGATAAATGTTGACTGTTACTATGGAAAATTAATTTAATGAAGACAATTCAGTTTTCTAATTATCTTCCTAGTCATATCGTTCTCACTTCCATCATATCGTTCTCACTTCCACAATATTGTAGAAATTATAAGATTTTGGAAATTCTTCAAATTTTTCCTTTCGCCCAAAGGGTTCGATTCTCCTTTGTAAGCAGTCATACTGTCCCCAGTACCACGTAGCTCTTATTGTCAACAACAGATAAATACATCTATAGCCAAGCAATTCTATTTATATATTGTTGGGCACACACAACTGGATGTAAAGAAACTTTATTTAAGGCAATTAAAGCATTTAGTTGGTCCCTATCTTACAAACGAGGTACATTTGCAAACTGAGATATTGCACTTTTACATAAAGCAAAGATTTTCGCATGATTTCGAAAGGATGTTCGACATTCAATACTACCACATTAAACTTTTACTACGAACCCTCAAAATATGTTTTATGTTCGACAAAAAGTTACAAAAGATTATTGCTTGATAGAAACAAAATGGAGTGCAATTTTGAAGAAAAGTAATTTTTTATTGCAAAAATAAAATTTTTAAACCAACATTTTCTAGTGATGAAGGTTTGAACTTTTCAAAGGAATTTACAAAACTGCAACAAAAGAGCAACATTTTTCAAATGATCAGAGAGATAAAGTTTGCTGATGGGTTATGCAAATTAAATAAAAATATGTATCTATGGCCGAAAGTTCACCAAGTCCAGATCTTATGAACCCTCTATCATGGATTGGGTATAAAGTTCTACTAAAGTTCTGATCAGGGGAAACATTCGCAAATATGATAATCAAATCTTATACCAATAAATATAATTCATTATCCCAAACGACAAATAGAAATCGCCTACTTCTTATCATTTCACGCTGAATGGAAAGTTGCTTGGAAACAAAAGTAAGGGGGGGGGGGGGGGGGGGGGGGGGGGGGGGGGGGGGGGGGGGGGGGGGGGGGGAGGGGGGGGGGGGGGGGGGGTGGGGGGGTGGGGGGGGGGGGGGGGGTGGGGGGGGGGGGGGTGGACTTTTGTTGATAATTATGTTGACTGTTACTATGTGGAAAATTAATTTATGAAGACAAATTCAGTTTTTCTAATTATCTTCTAGTCCATCATGCGTCTCCCTCCTCATTCTTCTCACTTCACAATATTGTAGAATATATAGATTTTGGAAATTCTTCAAATTTTTCCTTCGCCTAAAGGGCTCGATTCTCCTTGTACAGCATCATACTATACCTCAGTACCACGTGACTCTTATAATGTCAAACAACGCAGATCAATAATCCATATAGCCAAGCAATTCTATTATAAATTGTTGGCACAACAAACTGGATGTAAAGAAATATATTTAAGGAATTAAAGCATTTATTGTCCCTATCTTTACAAACGATGTACATTTGCAAACTGAGATATTGCACTTGTTACATAAAGCAAAGATTTGCGATGATTTCGAAAGAATGTTCGACATCAATACTACCACATTAACTTTACTAACCCTCAAAATTGTTTTATGTACAAAAAGTTACAAAGAAATTATTGTTATAGAAACAAAATGGATGCAATTTTGAAGAAAAATAATTTTTATTGCAAAAATAAAATTTTGTAACCAAAATTTTTTAGTGAGAAGTTTGAACTTTTCAAAGGATTACAAAAAACTGACAAAAGAGCAACGTTTTCAAATGATCAGAGAGATAAGTGTTGGATGATGTTGCAATAAATAAAAATATGTATATAGCCGAAAGTTCCACCGAATCCGAGATCTTATGAACCCTCTATCATGGATTGGGTATAAAGTTTCTACTAAAGTTCTGATCAATTTTTTGTGAATAAATTTTGTAAAATTTTTTTTTTTGAAATTCTTTTCAAAAATTTATTTGCTATAGATAATTTTGTACAATTTATTTCTATAGAAAATTTTGTTTTCTATAGAATTTCTCAAATGTATTACTATATAAACATTTGTATTAGTATAATTTATTCCGTATGATAATTTCCTCAAAATTGTTAAATCTAATTAGCAAATTTTTTCAAGAATTTATTTGTATAGAAAAATTTCTAAAAATTTTTATTTTGTATAATAATTTTGTCAAAATTTTATTTCTATAGGAAATTGTTCAATATTTATTTCTATATAAAATTCCTCTAACGTTTATTTCTATATAAAAAATTTTGTCAAACATTTTTTTATAGAATATTTGTTTCTATAGAAATTTCTCTAAATCATTTATTTTCGTATGAGAAAACTTTTGACAAAAATTTTCTAATTTTTCTAAAAAAATTTCGCAAAATTTTATCTCTAATAAAATTTTGTCAAAATTTTATTTCTATAGAAATTTGTCTAAACTTTTAATTTAACAAGAAAAAGTTGTTCAAAAATTTAATTTCTATAGAAAATTTTCTCAAAATGTTATTAACTATATAAAATTTTTTTCATAATTTTATTTTCCGTATTTATTTCTATTTCCGAATTTATTTCATAAGAAAAATTTCCATTCAATTTTTTTATAAATTTGACAAGAATTTTTTTTAACAAAATAAAATTAGAAATAAAATTTGGAAGAATTTTTATTTCTATATGGAAATTTGTTCAATATTTTGTTTCTAAATTAAAATTTCCTGTAGTTTATTTCTATAATAAAAATTTGGCAAAGTTTTATTATTTAGTAAAAATTTTGAAAAAAAATAATTCTAAATTTAAAAAATTTTTGCCCAAAAATTTTATTTCTATTAGAAAATTTTCTCATTTTTTTTTTTAATTTTGACAAAGATTTAGTTATTTGTATAAAAAAATTTTTTGTCAAATTTGTATTTCTATACGGCAATTGGTTAAATTTATTTCCATAAAAAATGTTGTCAAAAATTTATATATCTATACAAAATTTTGTTTCTATATGAAAAATTTTCTCAAAATTTATTACTATAGAAAAACTTTTTAAAATTTTAATTTTCTACAGAAAATTTTCTCAATTTTTTATTTTTTTTTTAAATCTGACAAAGTTTTATTTGTACAAAAATTTTGTGCAAAATGTATTTCTATAGAAATTTTTAATATTTTTATTTTCATATAAAATTTTGTCAAAAATTTATTTTATGAAAATTTTTTCTATGGAAAATTGTTCTCAACATAGTATTGTCTTATATAATAATTTCGTCAATATGTTTATTTCTATAGATAATTTTGATTAATATTTAATTCTATCGAAAATTTTGTTAAAAAATTTTATTTCCCATGCTAGAATTCCTCCACATTTTTATTATACTCTGCCGCCAACACTGTGGTGGAACGGGTAAATTAAGTTAGTCATATGTTTGAACACCACAGAAGGAGAAAACGAGATAGCACATGGGTTATTTGCAAAAATGCCAGAGTGGGCTCCTGATCGTAATAGCGCATGTCCGTCTGTCGCGTGAAACAACATTTTGTAATCAAAGTTCTAGGTACGCAGTTTTAGTCCAATCGACTTAAAAATTTGGCATAAAAGTATGTTTTTGGCTCAGATAGATCCCTATTGATTTTGGTAGAAATCGGTTTCAGATTAGATATAGCTCCCATATACATCGTGTCGCCGATTTACACTCATATGACCACAGTAGTCTAATCTTTTAGCTTGCCCGATTAATTGAAAATTTTGCAGCAGGGAGTAGAATTACGCATTGTAGCTATTGCGTGCTCAAATTGGTTGAAAAATCGGTTCAGATTTAGATATAGCCTTCCCATATGAGTTAGCTTTCGCCCGATTTACACTCATAATGACCACAAGGCGCCACAATTTTTAATTCCGATTGTAGTTGAAATTTCACGAGGGATTTGGAATACTATGCGTGCCAAATTCTTGTTGAATATCGGTTTTGTCAGATTAGATATAAGCTCCCATATATATGTTTCTGATTTCGACAAAAATGGTCAAACCGAACATTTTTCCTTGTTAATAAATCAACCAACTCCTTATTCTGAAAAAAGTTTGTAACAACGACTCAATTTTCCTAAAACTTGCTAAATACATATAATCGGAGCCGTTAAATCATAAATAAACTTTTGCGAAGTTTCTTAAAATTGCTTCAGATGTTTTCGATATTATAACTAACATTGGTGTCCAGCCCTAAGTGCATTAGCACACTTAATATTTGTGTCTATTAGATTTTTGTAGAAAGTCTATCAAATCTGATCCAGCGAGTGATATTTTAAAAAGTATATAATTGGGACAAATCTTTTATAATATAGCCCAACACATTTGACGCGGATGTGATATGGTATCGAAATTTAGATTACAAAGTGGTGCAGGGTATAAATATAAGTCGCCCCAGCCGACTTTAGACTTTTCCTTAACTTGTGTTTAAATTTAGGATTGTAGTGTACGTCCTTTGAGATACATAACATAATATACAGCCTGAAAGACCTCTAATTCTATAAAAAAAAATTAATTTCAATAACAATTTTTGTAATGGTCCCTGTCTGTCGTCCGTCTGTCTGTTGGTGTAATTTTTGTGTGCAAAAACAGCTCGCAGTTTAGTCCGATTGTCCTAAAATTGGTATAGGGCCCCTGTTTCGGCTGCAAAAGGACGATCGCCTATTGAAAAAATATCAGCCAAATCGGTTCAAAGATTTAAAGATTATACGGCTCCCATCTATAGTTCGTCTCGATTTACACTCATATGACCACAGAGGCCAATTTGTTGCCCGATTTATTGAAATTTTGCACAGGGAGTAGAATTAGCATTGTAGCTATGCGTGTCAAATTTGTTGAAATCTTGTTCAGATTTAGATATAGCTCCCATATATAGCTTTCGCCGCCGAATTTAGCACCTCAAATGGCCACAGAGGCCAATTTTTTGCTCCGATTTAGTTGAAATTTTGCGACAGGGAATTAGAATTAGCAATTTTGGTTATTAAGCTATGCGTGTCAAATTTTGGTTGAAAATCCGGTTCAAGATTTAGATATAAGCTCCTATTATATAGCTTTCGCCCGATATTACACTCATAATGAACTCACAGAGGCCAATTTTTTGCTTGCCGATTTTAAGTTGATAATTTTGCACAGGGAGTAGATATTAAAGCTTAGTTGTAGCTAATGCTGCCAAATTTGGTTGAAATCGGGTTCAGATTTAGTGATATATAGCTCCCCATATAATAGTTTTTCTGATTTCGAAGCACGAAAAGGTCAAGAATACAATCATTTTTCCTTGTAAAATCGCCACTGCTGTTGTCGAAAAAGTTGTAAAAATTCGACTCTATGTTTCCGCTAAACGTCTAAAATACATATATATCGCAGCGATAAAATCATTAATTACACTTTTTGCGAAGTTTACTTGAAAAATTGCTTTCAGGACTTAAATGGTTCCCATATTTTATACCCACCACCATAGAATGGTGAGGGGGAATAATAAGTTTGTCATTCCGTTCTGCAACGCATCGAAATATCGATTTCCGACTTATATAAAAGTATAATATATTCCTTGATGCCGGGGAGAAATTCTAAGACGAATATAAGGCATGTCCTCTGTCGTCGTCCTGTCCGTGTCTGGCTGTATGTTGTAAATATACGCGCTACTAGCATTCAAATAATGGAAGCTATCGTCCGAAATTTGGCAGATGATAACAGAACGTCTTTGTCTGCGCACAGGTCAAGTGTGCGAAGATGGGCTAAATATCCGGCCATGGTTTTGGTATAGCCCCGCATATGAAACCGACTCCCGATTTGGGGTCCTTGCTTATAAGAAATCGTACGTTTTTGTATCCAATTTTGCCTGAAAATTTGAAATCTGAGGTATTTATGACCATAAGCGTGTTGCCAAAAATGTGATCATGCCGGTCCAATATTTTGGTATAATAGCCCCCATCATAGTACCGACTCCCGATTTACTTCTTGGGCTTTAATAAGAAACCGGCAGTTTTATCAATTTATCTAAATTTGAAAATCAGAGGTATTGTAGGACCTACAAATATGTGTTCCAAAAATTGTTGAAGTAATCGGTCCATATTTAGGGGGAGGGGGTGGTATAGGCCCCTCATTAATAAGAAACCGACTCCTCCCGATTTTACTTCTGGGCTTATAGAACCGCAGTGTTTTATTCCGAATTTACCTGAAATTGGAAATCTAGAGGTATGTAGGACCACAAATACGTGTGCCAAAAGTTGTGAGTATCGGTCCCATATTTTGGGTATAGGAGCCCCCCATATAGACCGATCTCCCTATTTGGGGTCTGTTCTAAATGCCGAAGTTTTTATCAGCTATTTGCCTGAAATTGAAAATCTAGAATATTTGTCGGTCACAAAGAGGTGGCCGAAAAATGTGGTGATATCGGTGCCATATTTTATAATAAGCGCCCCATAAGAACGATCTCCCGATTTAACTCAAACTTGGGTTTCTAAAACCGTAGTTTTTATACTAAAATATGCCTGAAAATTGTAAAATATTCTGTAATTTTAGGCTACACAAAAACGTGTAATCCGATTAAGATTATAATCGGTCTCATTTGGTAAAAGCCTCCAATAGACCGACTGTCACTTCTTGAGGGTGTTAGAAGCGCACTGATTTCATGAAAATTGCTTGAAACTCAATGTAAAATTTCCGAGATTTCTTAACTGTCTAGTCTAGCGATTTAAGAATTCAAATCAAGACTTTATTTTAATAATTTCTTGACACTTAACAAGAGATGTTAATGATTCCTCTAAAAACCCTCAAACAAAAATGAGTTCTTATAAAATCCAAGAATCTGATAAATACGTCTCATAAGGGTGAAATCTTTAAATTTATCTTCGGAAGTTGTACTCAAGTCCTCAAGCCCTCGCTGGAATTTCAAAAGGAAACCCTAATATGCTTGGTTCATGGTGGTGGGCTATTAAAATTCGTCCCGCCCGAACTTTAACTGCTGTATATAGCTTTGTTTTTTAACTAAAATATGTGTGTCCAGCCCTAATGCACTTAGCCGACTTAAATTTTTTTTGAGTCTATATATTTGTAGAAGTATATCAAATTCGTCCAGATCGATGAATATTAAATGTATAGTATTTGGGACAAATTCTTTATATATAGTCACCCCAACACATTTGAAACGGATGTGAAATGCGTATCGAAATTTAGATCTTATAAAGTGGTGCAGGGTATACATATAGTCGCCCCGCCCGACTTTAGACTTTCCTTTACTTGTTTTTTTTTTTTATCGTTGACAAAGTTTGTTTTTGAATAAAAATTTGTGTCAAAAATTTTATTTATATAAAATTTTTGTCAATATTTTATTTCTATATAAAATTTTAGTCAAAATTTTCTTTTTATGATTTGAATTTTTGTTATGGAAATTTTCTCAAAATTGTAATTTCTATAAAATTTGTCAAAATTTTATTTTGTAAAATTTTGAAATTTATTTCTATCAAAAATTTGTAAAATTTTATTTCCATGAGAATTTCTCAACATTTTATTCTATAAGAACTTTTGTCAAATTTTTATTTTTGTAAAAATTGTTCAAAATTTTATTTCTATAGAAAATATTGTCAAATTTTAATTTTAATGGAAAATTTTGTCAAAATTTATATTGTATAGAAAATTTGTCAAATAATTTATTTCTATAGAAAAATTTTGTCAAAATTTTTATTTCTATAGAATTTTTCAAAATTTTATTATGAAATATTGTCAAAATTTTTTATGCAAATTTTGTTTCTATAGAAAATTTTGTCAAAATTGTATTTCTATAGGAATTTGTCAATATTTCATTTCTATATAAAAATTTGTCAAAATTTTATTTTATAAAATTTTGTTTTTATGGAAAATTTTCTCAAAATGTATTTCTAAGAAAATTTCGTCAAAATTTTTTTCTATCGGAAATTTTGTCAAAATTTTACTCTATAGAAATTGTCAAAATTATATTTCTATGTAAAATTTCCTCCAAATTTGATTTCTATAGAAACTTTGTCAACAATTTTATCTCTATAGAAAATTTTGTTTCTATTGAAAATTTCCTCAAATTTTAATATTATAGATAAATTGTCAAATTTTTTATTCTATAGAGAATTTTTTCAAAATTTAATATATGTAATAGCTGATGGCTTTAGCAGCCAATGCTTTTTTTACCTTTTTATCATACATTTACTGTATGATTAAAATAAACAATAAATAATAAATAATTCCCGCCAGCAAAAAAAAGCGTCGCCAAAAAAGTAGTGAAAATGTTCTTTTTAGGATCCGGAAGTGGTGCAAATTGAGCAGAAGCGATTGAATTTAACATGTTGTCATATGACAGAAGTCCTCCATTTCAACAGCCGTTGCACTGAATTTTGCATCACTTTTAAAGGTGTGATCCGAATTTTTGGTTGTAAATTAAAAATTCTGTGATATTTTTCAAATAAATATTTTTTATAATTTTTTATAATTTTTAGATAGTATTCTAAGTCGCATATTTTTTCAGATTGGAATTTAGCATTTTTCGACAAATTTAAATGATTGTACCATTTTATAATTCTTACTCTGTTTTTAATATTTGAAACAAAAAAAGTTAATTACCCATTAAAAGTAGAAAACAAGTTTATAAAAAATTGAATTAAAAGAACTTCCTGGATTAAAAATAAAGAACATCATTGGGATGCTCTCTGAAAGTGCTTTAAAGTTGTGCCTTTGAAAGAACTTCAAATTTTTTGCTGGTTCTGTACAAAATTTTATTTCTATAGAAAATTTTGTGTCAAAATTTTAAAATAAAATTTTTATGAAAATTTATATTTTATTTCTATAGAAAATTTTTAATGAAAATTTTATTTCTATAGAAATGTTGTTAAAATGTGTTCTATAAAATTTGCCAAATTTTATTTTTATAGAAAATTTTTGAAAAATTTTATTTCTATAGAAAACTTGTCAAAATTATTTTGTAATAGAAAATTTTGACAAAATTTATATTCTATAGAAAATTTTGAACAAATTTATTTTTATAGAAAATTTTGACAAATTTTATTTCTATAGAAAATTTCTGTAAAATTCATTTTTTTCTATAAAATTTAAAATTTTTTCTAAGAAAAATTTCATTAACATTATTCTATAGAAAAATTTAAAACATTAAAGAAAAATAATTTTTTTTTAGATTTTTCAAGTATCAAATACACAAAAATCAAAATAAGAGATTTGTTTAAATGTATTTTATTTTAAAATTTTCCGCTTCTTAGACTAGGAATTATCAAAGTCATTAGTTTAAAACAATATTTTTGGAACTGAAAAGCTTTTCGGAACGTTATTATCAATAATAAAACTCCAATGAATAAAATTGTCAACAAAAACCAAATATCTCAGATCAGATTATCTTTACCCATATTACCCTCGATCTTATAAAAATCTTTACACATTGAAATGTGAATTCATTTGAACAGGAGTAAAAACTTCCAAAGTCCAAAACATAAAACATACATACTTCTATATCTATAAGTTCCACCATAAATGAATGCAATAGTAGTAACAACAGCAGCAGCAATAGCATCAGCAAACATGTATGAGATAACAACAATTGGTGAGTCTTCAATAATGTGTATTTTTCATGTAACTTAACATTTTAGGACACATTAATGATTTTTATAATGCCAAATAGCAAGCCGCCTTCAAGAGTTCCATTCCTCCCCAAATCCCCTGTC
>PGFW01046240.1:11509-26901 GCA_003123925.1 Haematobia irritans | reverse complement strand
CCAGGAGAGAGGATCAGTTTTCAAAAATTATACGCCCTCCTGCACTGTTTTTCGCTATATAAGATTGTGTGAGAATACATTTTCATTTATTTAAAAATAAGCACTATTTAACGCAGCCGGGGAGTTTTGTATCGGGAAGATAACATGAATACAATATTTGGCAATGTCGCTGTCCTGGCCCACCGCGCCTTTGATGGTGGTCGTTTTAGTTTGCCTATTTATTTTTAATTAAAATATGCGCTTTTTTTAAAGCTTCATCAATCATTCTCCAATTAGATTTCCCAACCAGAGAAATTATGCCTAAGAGGATGCAAATGTTGGCTCGTGCGATTGAATGCTCTGGTACTGCTGACTGTTATAAAGGCGGCGCTTTTCAAATAAAACCAAATGCACATACACAATCACAAAAGGTGAAATATCATTTATTGGTAACCTTTTGTACACGTCCATTTCCCAAGAGATTAATTTAAGAGTCTTTTAAGTAGAAGGCCTTGGTTGGTGGTATTCCATGAGCAATATAAATAATATTTAATTGGTTTTACTGGGTTACAAAATGAGGCAACTGGAAATAAGTTACTTTAGTGGTCAAATCTCCTCACATCGCATTTTCTAGTAGGGAGCGCAAATTTTAAAAATAAGGATTTTTTTTAAATATTTGAGATTTTATTCGCGAAAAAGTTTTAACGAAAAGTATTGCCTATCCAGCACCCTTCCAACCCCCTTATCTGGCTCCAAATTTATGACATAACTAATAAGAACGAAAAATTGCCTTAACCAGCGTCATCGATCGAGCAAGTGCTCCTTAGAAAATCAAATTCTGGCTATCAAAGGCGGTTTATTATCAAATGCCGACGCCATTTGAGGTGTTCCAGCTTTTTTACGAGTCTGCCACATTGTAACTAAGCGTTATATGCGTAAAATAATTTTGGCGTACATTTAGAATATTGTGGCCGTTTAGCACCGCATGCTCGGCATCTCATTGAGCTCCAATACAAGCTCATGTGATTTACTATACCTTGTGCGATTAAAATTTTTGATTTTATTTTTCACTATATTACAAAAGCTTAAATTATTATTAATGTTACTCTATACCAATATAAGTGCAGACTGTGTACAAGCCTTTCATAAGGCCCTCTAGCAATTTCTCTTAGAATTTAGTTTCCCTGGCAGCGGCAAATGACATGTAAAGGTTATAGTCTGATGATTTAAAGGATCGAAATAGGGGTAATGATGGAAAAATTATTTATATCTATTAAGGAAATAAGTTATTTTTATTAACTTAGAACAGGTCTACCATGTAAGGCATGGCTACAGGCATTCAATAATGCCGTAAAAGTCCAGTCAATTTGGCAGAATATTAGTTTTTATTCTGCCAATCAACATCCAGTTTCGCATATTTGCTTATTCGTTCAGGTTTTGATATATTAGCCTGCCATATAAACCAACACCGACCCATAGAAAACCCCCTATTAGAAAAAATTTTACAAAATTTTATATAGAAAAAAAATTGACATTTTTTATAGAAATAAAATTTGATAAAATTTTCTATAAAATTAAAATGTTGATAAAAATTTTTCTACAGAAATAAAATTTTGAGCAACTTTCTATATGAAATAAATTAAAAAAAATCTATAGAAATATACATTTTTACGAAAAATTCTACAGGCATAAAATTTTGAATATAAAATTTTCTATAGAGATAAAATTGTGACAAAACTTTGCTATAGAAGTAAGCTTTTGACAAAAATATTCTATACAAGAATAAAATTTTAACTAAATTTGTTTAGAGATAAACTTTAGCAAACATTTTCTATAAAGACAAAATTTTAACCCAAATTTTCCTATAGAGGTAAAATTTGGTATAAAATTTTCTAATAGAGATAAAATTTTGACAAAATTTCCTATTGAGATAAAATGTTTTGACAAAAATTTTTTATGGGAGATAAAAATTTGAACAAATTTTCTATACCAAATAAAATTTAGCAAAAATTTTCTATAGAGATAAAATTTTGGCAAAATTTTACTATGGAGATAAATTTTAGCCAAAATTTCCTATACAGATGAAATTTTGAAAAATTTCCTAAATAATATTTTAAAAAAGTTTTCTACACAGTTTCTAAAAGTTTCACAAAATATCGTATAGAGATAAAATTTTGAAAATATCTTGTATAGAAATAAACTTTGGACAATAAATAATTTTCTATGAAATAAAATTGTGACAAAATTTTCAAATAGAAAAAAAAAAATTAATTTTCGATAGAAATTAAAATTTGACAAACTTTTCATTTCTGGGTGATTCAAAACGTTGAACGCTTTTTATTTATCTTTAGAATTTATTTTTCAGCAGCATTCACACTCTGTTTACCTGTTTTAAACAGAAGTGTGAAGCTGTGCACACCAGAAACAAATCTTTGAAAACGGTTTTGACGAAGTCAACCGAAATATTGGAAATATAAAATAAAATAAAAACATCATATCTATGTTTTTTTAATCGACCTATAGCGCGAAATATGAAATATAATTCTTAAAGACAAAATTTCTATAAAATTAAAATTTTGATGCAATGTCCTACGCGAAATAAAAAGTTTACCAAACTGTTCTATAGAATAAATGTTTCTATAGAAAATCATAGGAATCAAATTTTGAAAGAAATTTTTTAAAGAGTATTAAAAATTTTCTATAGAGAATAAAATTGTGACAATATTTTTTGTATAGATAAAAATTTTGACAAAATTTTCTATAGAGATAAAATTTGACAAAATTTTTTGTAATACGAATAAAATTTTGACAAAGTTTTCTCTAAAGGAGATAAAATTTAGCAAAAATTTTCTAACAAGAGAATAAATAATTTTAAAAAGTTTTCTTAATAGATAAAAGTTTGACAAAATTATCATATAAGATATAAAATTTTGACAAAAATTTTGTATAGAAATAAACTTTGACAACATTTTCTATTGAAATAAAATGTTGACAAAATTTCTGTAGAAAAAAATGTTGACCAAAATATTCTATAGAAGAAAAATGTTGATAACATTTTCTATAAAAAAGATTACAAAAAATTTCTAAAAAAAAAGAAAATCTTGACAAACATGCTAAAAACTGAAATCATGACAAAATTTTCGTTCGATATAGATATGTTGACAAAAATTTTTTATAAATAATACAATTTTGAAAAAATTTCTGCAGAATGAAAATTTTGATAGAAATTTTTTTAATGCAATTAATTGTGAAAAACATTCGATTAGAAATAAAAATTTTTGACAAAATTTTCTATTGAAAAAAAATTGATACAATTTAATACAGAAATAAAATTTTGAATGAAACTTTCCTATAGAAACCAAAATTTTAACAACATTTTTCGCTAGCAGAAATAAAAATTTGACAAAATTTCTAAACGAAAAAATTTTGACAAAATTTCTACAGAAAAAAATTCTATTGAATCAGAATTTTCAAAAAATTTTCTATGGAAATAAAATTACTGATAAAATTTTTCTATATAAAATAACATTTTGATAAAATTTTTTAATAGGAAATAATATTTTGACAAAAATTATCTATATGAAGTAACATGTTGACAAAATTTTCTAAAAAAATACCATTTTTGAAAAAAAAAATCCTATAGAAATAAAATTTTTATAGAAAAAAAGTTCTATGAAACGATTTTCAAAATTTTCTATGGAAATAAAATTATGACAAAATTTTCTATAAAAATAAAATTTTGAAAATAAAATTTTTATAGAAATAATCATGTTGACAAAATTTTCTATAGAAGTAAAATGTTGACAAAAAATTTCTAAAACAATACCTTTTGAAAAAAAAAAACATCTATTGAAATAAATTTTGAACAAATTTTCTATAGCCAATAAAATTCGCTCAAAAATTTTTTACGGAAAACATTTTGAACAAAAATTTCCTATAAAGTCAAAGTATTAACACAAACGTGAATGGATCAACCTAAAGGATGCGTTGGCCGGAATAAGTCCCTAGTGTGTATGGACCAGATCTATTTAAGCATGGAATTCTGTCATAGAACGGGAAAAATGTACACTTTTCAGCCACTCTTCGACGCCATTCCCAGAGGAGCTTGTAAACTGTTCCATTTGGCCACCCTAATAAATCTTTAAAATTTTATATTCAACATACATAAATAAACGCTTAAGTATAAGAAAAATAAATCATTTCTTTCTCAAGAAAGAAGAAGATGATTTAAACTACAAAAATTGTAATCAAAGACTTCAAAATAAGTTTTTTTTTTATTTGGAGTTTTAGGTAAAATTTTCGTAAAATTTTGTTAGATGATCACGTTTTAATTTCATTCATAATTCTTTTGCCGCTTTTTTATATTGAAATATTGTAAACATATGAAAAATTCCAAGCCTAATACAACAGTATAAAATTCAATATATCAGCGAAGCTTTCTCTATTCATATCCTATGATTCAATTACACTTCATCAATCGTGGAGCCAAAAACAGGTATCCTCTAACACAAAATAAAAAATAACAAATGATTGGCAATCCCCATTGCAAATAAATAGTTTTTCTGTCAAAAGGATTCTCAAAAAAAAGGGAAATGCAAATACGCAGGAAATATCCGAACAAACAACAATCAATAACTTTATGTCCTGTCAGCAGCATCAACTGCAACTCACTAAAATAACAGCATAACATCAACAACATCAAATGTTTATCTGCATGACAAAATAACACTAACCCCTTCACATAAAAAACACATAGAATTGGTGAGTAATCCTTTGCATATCCGTTGTCAAGTTTATGGCTTGGTTTTCTACTTATATGTATGTACTATAGAAGGTTTAGTGTCTGTGTGAACATGTCCTTTGTTGAGCTGTATTTTTTCAATTTATTGTATTTGTTGTTTGTAGAATAATCCCAGGGTTTTCCCCCACATTTTCAACTCAGTGGCAAAAACTATCCAATTATAAAGCAAATCCTCTTTGGTCGGGGAGGGAGTGAGGTAAGGATGGAATAAGTATTTGCAATGACCATTCAATGCATGTAAATGAATTCATGAAGATACGGCCTTTGTCCATAACTAGGGGGCATGCGAAAAATCACCATGTTAAGTTTTAACGCAAGAAACATTTTTTCAATTCCAGTAACTAACCCTAAAGGCAATTGCATACAAAGATTGAAACTTTTAAAATAATTTTGGAGCTGGAGCTTTTGTTTTATTCTACTGTTGATTAAAGCAATTAAATTACTTTCCCGGTATATTGAAGTGATTATAATTATACAACAAGCCGAAAGTTTATGCTGGACCTGAATTTTATAGCATAAATATAATGAGATGTCCGTTTGAAAAATTACTCGTCGTAGCGAGATACTTGTTAATATCTAATTTTAAATACAATAAACTTTGATCTGCCAAAAAAATGTGCCTAACAAGATATATTTGGTTTTTAGATCCATTAAAATTATATACGAATCACAAGCTTGAATAAATCTAGGCCCTTTGGTGGTCCGTCCGTCTATGAAGTTGTTGTTCAACAGGATTCGCGGTCGCAATTATTAAGCGAATTTTGTTGTGCATGCAAATCTGGGGATTGGTTTTATATGGGGGCTATATATATAATAATGGACCAATGTTGGACCAACAATGTGTGGACGAGATCGTTTTGGGTTTGGTAGAACTATATACCTAATACACGTAACACTGTTGCACAGTTGTAAAATCTACCAAAAAATCGTAGGGAGGCCACCCGTGTTGCAATGGTTGGTCATGCCCGCCTTTGCATACCACACCGTTATTATACAGCAGGTCGTGGGTTCGACGAAACTACAAAAAAGTTTTTTTCAGCGTGTGGATTAATACACTTAAGTATTCTAAGTGACATTTCCTGAGGGGTTTCAAACTTCTCTAAGTGGTTTCACTGCAATGTGGAACGCCGTTCGACTCGCTATACAAAAGGAGTCCCTGTCAATTGAGCTCGAACAATGTGAATCGGTCAAGGTGATAAGAGAGAAGTTCACCAATGTGGGTATCACAAATGGACTGATAGTCTAATGTGACGTCTGATTGGGGCAGCCACGCTAACCTAACCTAACCTAACCAAAAATCGTACGTTTTTGTGTGAATGTTTGGTAGATTGAAAAATTCTTAGATGTTTTGGTAGATTTTGAGTTCTCCAATTAAAAGGTACTTTATATTTTCAATATTATGAGAAATTTTCATAGAATAAAATCTTTGAAAATTTTGTACAGAATAACATTTTGACAAAATTTTCTATAAAAATAAAAAATTTTTCTATAGAAAAAATTGTAAACAAATTTTCCAATAAGAAGTTATATACAACAGTATATAAGTTCGGCCGGGCCGAATTCTTAAATATACGCCACCACCATTGATTCTAATATAAAGTTTACTTTTTGTAAAATCTTCGTCGTAGCGGGTTACTTGATAATGTTAGCATTAATGGTTTGGATTCGACAAATATTCTCCCATAGCACTCAGTTCTCCAGTACGCTCCCGATATAAAATTTAAAAGATTCTACCTATGAAGACGCAAATCAGATTCTGGAATTTATAAGAACCAATTTTGTATTTGAGTTTTAGCGAAATCAATAAACATATCGTGTATAGGAATGAAAGTACGTCTTGATTTTGAAAAATCTTACATCTGTAGATTTTTTTAAATGAATCGATGATGAAAATCTGGAAAATTTTAACTTACAGAAGTAAAATCGGGAGATCAGTCTATTATAGGGGCCTATATAACCCAAAACATGGATTCGATAACGACCATTTTCGCTCACTCTTTAATGGTCCCAAAGTAACGTCTATATTTCTAATTTCAAACAATTGGAATAAAAACTACGTGATTCCGGTTCTATAATGGGGGCTACACCAAATTAATGGATCAATAGGCACCATTTGCGACACCAAGGCCAATTTGTGAACTTAAAATATCTCTAGATTTTACAGATTTCAAGCAAAATCGTGCTAGAAAATATAGTCTCAGACGCCCAAAGACGTAAAATCGAGAGATCGGTCTATATGGGGGTTATACCTAAAAAAATGGACCGATACACCTCAATTTCTGTTGAGCACATATTTGGGGTCTAGACTTTCCAAATTCATGCAAATCGGGTAATAAATGACAGTTTTACAGAAGCCCAAAGAAATAAAACCGGGAGATCGGTCCCTATATTGTGGGCGGTCTATAAAAACTTGACGCGATGCGGACCATTTCGACGCACCTCTTTTATGTCCTAAAATACTCTAGTTTTCCATTTCGGGCCAAATTCGGATAGAAAATACAGTTTCTAGACGCCCAGAAGCAAAAATCGGGACATCGGTCGCCTATTATGAGGGCTATATCACAAAACATGGACCTGATGATCAACCATTTTCGGCACACCTCTTTATGGTCCTAAAATACCACTAGATTTTTAAATTTCAGTCAAATTGGAATAAAACTAGTACGGTTTTTATAAGCCCAAAACCCCAAAATCGGGAAATTGGTTTTTTATTGGGGACTATATGCAAAACTTGGACCGATATTAAGCCCCATCTTCGAACTTGACCTGCCCAGAACGATAGCGCCATTAATTGGAAAGGCTTGTAGCGTGATAATACAGAAGGACATGACAGACGAATTTTATATCGTCTTAGAATATTCTCTCCTCATCAAGAAATATATATACTTTATATAGTCGGAAATTCGATATTCGATGTGTTACAAACGGAATGAACAACTTATTGTACGCCCCATCCACGATTCTATGGTGGTGGGTATAACAATAAATTTTCAACTAAAAAAAAAAATTCCTATAAAATAAATTTTGTATGGAATTAAAATTTTGAAATTTTCCATAAAAAAAAATTTTGAGAAAATTCGTTAGAGAATAAAATTTGTTAAGAAAACTTTTTATAGAAACGAAATTTCGACAAAATTTTGTACAGAATAAAGTTTTCAAAAAATTTTCTATAGAAATAAAATTTTGAGAAAATTTTCTATAAAAATAAATTGTTGCAAAACTTTTATTGAAATATAAGTTTTTGACAAAATTTTCTATAGAAATAAAATTTTTGGCAACAACTTTCTATAGAATAATAATTATAGTTGAACAAAATTTTTCGTTAGGAAATATATATATATAATATATATATATATATATATATATAATATATATATATATATAAATATATATATATATATATATTATATATATCTTATATATATATATATATATATATAATATATAATATATATATATATTTATATTAATATAAAATATAATATATATATATATAATATATATATATATATAATTTTTTTTTTTTTTTTTTAAATAAATGTTGAACAACATTTTTTATAGAAAATAAATTTTGAATAAACAAATTTTCTAGTAGAAAATAAATTTTTTGACAAATTTTTTATAGAAATACAATTGTGATATAAATTTTCTATAGAAAAAATTGGAAAAACATTTCTATAGAAAATAAAAATGTTGAGCAAATAATTTTCTATACGATATAAAAAATTTTGCAAAATTTTGCTATAGAAATAAAATCTTGATAAAATGTTTTTATAATTACATTTTACAGAAATTTTTTACAGAATAAAATTTTGAAAATAAATTTTTTATAAAATAAATTTTTAGAGATTTGCTATCGAAATAAATTTTTTGACAAAATTTTGAAAAAATAAAAAATCTATAAAAATAAATTTTGATAAGCATTTTTATAAGAAATAATTTTTTACAAAAAATTTTTTATTAGAATTAAAATCTTGCAAAATTTCTATATTAAATAATATATTATGTATAGTTTGCACGATAATTCGTTAGAAATAACATTTATTTTTTGGTGAATAAATGTTGGCAAATTTATTTATAGGAAATAATTTTGATAAAATTTTCCACTAGAAATAAAATTTTGAATAAAAATTTTTATGGAAAAATTGTTTGTTGTTTTTTTGATTTCACGCTTAAAAACCATACATTGACTACACTACAAGTGTAGCGTTAACCATCCAAGAGGAAAAAGAATATTTGTCAATTTATTTGGCAAAGCCCTTTAGACCTGCAAAATGGTTGGATGGTACGCACGTTTCGGAATTACCGAACATTCCCTATCAGCATCTCTACTTGCAAGCAAAACTATCAACGCAATTATGAGAATTAAATTCCAGGAAGTGTCATTAAACCCAAGCAATAAACCACACTTGAACGCGCTCCGAAAAAAGCTTTACATTGATAGCCGCTTATGCCGAAATAGAATCTCGTACAAACATCTTCTCTTTTCCTTTGGCCACCATACAAATTTTGATAAAATTTTCTAGAAATTAAAATTGTTTTATAGAAATAAATTTTGACAGAAATTTTCTATAGAAAAAAGTTTACAAAATTTCTAAACCGCAAAATTGCGAAAATGTTTAACAGAAATAAATTTTGAGAAAATGTTGTCAAAATAAAATTTTGAAAAAAGTGTTTTATCGGGGGAGAAATAAAATGTTGACCAAAATTTTCTATAAATAATAAAATTTGACAAATTTTTTATAGAAATAAATAGTTTTTGAAAAAAATTTCTATAGAAATATAAATTTTGAGAAAATTTTCTATAAGAAATATTATTTTTGCAAAATTTTCTATAGAAATAAAATTTTGACTAAATTTTCTTAGAAATGAAAATTTTGAACAAAGTTTTCTATAGAAAAAAATTTTACAAAATTTTCTAAAAAAAAAAAATGAGAAATTTTATGAAATAAAATTTTGAGAAAGATTTTGCTAGAATAAATTTTTTGAAATTTTTATAGAAATAAAATTTTGAGAAATTTGCAATAGAATAAATTTTGAGATTTTTTTTATAGAAGATAAAATTTTGACAAAATTTTTCTATAAAAAATAAAATTTTGACAAAATTTTCTATAAAAATAATAATTTTGACAAAATTTTTCTATAGAAATAAATTTTTGAACAAAACTTTCTATAGAAAGTGAATTTTTGACAAATTTTCTATATGAAATAAAATTTTGACAACAATTTCTATGGAAATAATATTTTTAATTTGGTAAATTTTGGTAAAATTTTCTTCAATTTTTTTGGTACATTAGTTTTTGGCCAGAAAGTGGCAACCCTGACCAACGACGCCAATTTCAAGATCTAATGAAATTTACTTCTCCTATGAGACTCCGGCAAGCCAAACTGGGGTCAGTTTTGTGTGTGGGCTACACGTAAAAGTGGTCAATATGGCCCGCATTTGCATTAGCAATCCGACCTACATCAATAACAACTACTTGTGGCCAAATTCAAGCCATAGCTGATATTTGGGTTACGGGAACCGCAATATTTCGATGTGTTAGCAAACGCAATGACAAATGTTATATATCATCCCCCATTCAAAAATTAGTATCATCAACTCAGCAGGTAAGGTAACATAAACTTGAAAGGAAATCTTAAATTAATTTAGAGAGGACAATGGATTAGGACAATGGATTATGATATCCGCACGCTTTTTCTGGATTGGTAACACCATGCTCAGATGTTTTTTGAAATACCAGGCCGGATCAAAGGACAATTATAAGGAAAACTGTTCGGCAAATAACGCAAAACAGAAATTATTTAATATATCATTCAAAAAATCTACATATGCTACACATGTTAGGAAGATTGGTTCAAAGCCGATTATATTTGATTCCAAGTTGATAAGTAAATGACAAAGAATGCCTGAATTTGCTACTTCTGCACGCTATACTCAACTACAAAGCAGAGCGGAAGAATCACTGTGCACTACTAGTTACCCATGTAACATAGAACCAGCATTAGCCATTCCTTCAAACAACTTGAATTTAATGATCATTTCTGGGCAAATGGAAATCCAGCAAATGCAAATGGTTGGAATACCAGGTTTTGCTTTTCTGATGTGGCCAAACTATGTCGAAAGTACTTGATTTCAATTCTGCCGATTGCTGTCGTCTAGTGCTGGTAAACCTTCTCCTTTTGAGATTTTATGGAAATTCTATTCTAGGCCGATTCAAGTAAAAGCAATTTCTATGCTTTCCCATGGAAATCTATGACTTCTGGTCTAAATCACAACTCCTCGAATAGTTCTCCATCCCCAACACACTCCAAACCACAAATGCTCATGTAAATGAAAAAGAAACAAGAGCTCGTTTTTGAGGTTTACATAAGAATTCAATGGCTTTTGTATTCCAATTCGCATTGCACATTGCCTAGTTAGCTAGCCATAGGAATTTGGAGTTCATTTTTTTGTGAAACACAAGTGGCATCGACAAGATGGTCCTACTAGAAGTGAGATGTTAAGCGAATGTTAACCAAAGCCTAGTCAATCTTACGCGAATGCAAAAAAGGTTTGGATGGTTTACGTTGGGATTCAGTTAGGCAATACCAAGATTTATCTACGATTTGTGGGATCTGTGGTTATAAATAAAATTTTAACAAAGTTTATATGGAAATAAAATGAAAAAAAGTATTGATTCAAGATCTCTAAGAAAATAATCATAAGACTGTCGATGTTAATGAGCAGTTACTTTGCGATTAAGTAAAATTTCCACTGTGGTACCTTAATTCACTAAATCGTCTAAGGGAGCCTGAAAAAACGGATAACTCCATATTTATAATTTTTTTATTAAAAAAAAAGACAAAAATGTTCATCTTAAATTTTCCATTTCTTTTTGGTAATGCTAAAACTCAAACGGAAATCTATTTTAAGCGAATGTAAACTACGTTCTCCATGTGTGATTGTTTTCCTTAATGACCAGATCGATGACTGTCTACATTCTGTGATTATTTGCAGAGCAAACTAAAGTTTGAAATTAATTAATGCGAGTCATAGTCAACATGGACAAAGAACAAAGTGGCCACCATAGAACAGAGCTGCTTCTGATGACTTTTCTCTGTAGTAGTTAGTCGATATGCGATATGCCCAGTTCTCACTGTAAATCCAATGGTGGATAGTATTACAAAAAGGAATGGGAATTACCTCGTATAATGATTTTCAAATTCCCCTAAGCATGCTCCACAACAAAGCAGAAAGAGGAATACCTTAGAGAAGCTTTGAAACCTCAGAAATGTCACCAGCATTACTGGAGGTGGGATAATCCACCGCTGAAACTTTTTGGTGTTCGGTCTAGCAGGAACGAACCACACGATCTTGTGTATACACGGCAGGCATGCTATGACACATTGCACGCACGGTGGCTCCCGTGGTGTCTTTGGCAAGAATGCTCAGGCTGGGCCCCTGGGTCGATAATAGTCATGTCCGTCTGTCCGTGAACACATTTTTGTAATCAAAGTCTAGGTCGCAGTTTTAGTCCAATCGACTTCAAATTTGGCACAAGTATGTGTTTTGGCTCAGAATAGATCCCATTTGATTTTGGAAGAAATCGGTTCAGATTTAGATATAGCTCCCATATATACATTTCGCCCGATATGGACTTATATGGCCCCAGAAGGCAGAGTTTTACCCTAATTTTCTTAAAAATTGTTGCACAAGAAAACAATTAGTTCTATAGTCAAGTGCTGCAAATTTTATTGAAATGCGGTTCAGATTTAGATAATAGCTCCATATTATATCGCCCGCCCGATTTAGATTTACACTTATATGACCCAGTGGCCAATCTTTTACTTCGATTCAGTTGAAATTTTGGCACAGGGCAGTAAAATTAGAGCGTTGTAGCTATGCGGCCTAAATTTTATTGGAAATCAATTCAAGATTTAGATATATCTCCCATATATAGCTTTCGCCCGATTTACACTCATATGGCCACAGAGGCAAATTTTTAAACATCCCGATTCAGTTGAAATTTTGCGCAAGGAGTTGAAATTAGCATCGTTGCTAATGCGTGCCAAATTTGGTTGAAATCGGTTCAGATTTAGATATAGCTCCCATATATATGTTTTCTTGGATTTCGACAGAAATGGTCAAAATACCAACATTTTCCTTGTAAAATCGCCACTGCTTAGTCGAAAAGTTGTAAAAATGACTCTAATTTTCCTAAACTTCTAATACCATATAATCGAGAGATAAATAAACTTTTTTGAAGCTTTCCTTAAAATTGCTTCAGATTGAAATTGTTCCCATATTATACCCCATTGTGTTCCACCCTAGCTGCAATTAGCCGACTTAAAAGTTTGAGTCTTATAGATTTTATAGAAAGTCTATCAAATTACATGTCCGATCGCAGACTGATGATTTAATACTGCTATGTATTTGGTACAGAACCTTTATATATACCCGCCAACACATTTGACGGATTGATATGGCTATCGAAATAATTAGATCTACAAAGTGCTGCAGTTATATAAATATGTCGGCCTTCAGCCCGACTTTAGACTTTCCTTACTTAGTTTTTATGAAAATTTGGTCAAAATTTTATTTCTAAATAGCATAATTTTTAGCGAAAAATCTGACCGATCTTTCGGCCAGTTTTTAGTTGATATTGCGTACACATTCGCCGTCTAGTCCCAGGTACATTCTCCGGTTTAAAATCTTTTTAATTAGCAGACCAAACTCAAAATTTGAAGGAATTGAAGATGGTATCCGAAAATGTAAGATGTACAAAGTAGTTCTGTGTATGTTATATTTTGCCACCATTCCCGAAACCATAGATTTCCTTACCTTGTTGTTTTTTGGTGCGCACTGAAAAAAAAGCCATACTGCGGTTCCAAAGATTTTGTTCTTACTTTAAAAAATTTGTAATTGATTCCGAGCACAAAGAAGCGGAGAATATACAAGTAAGTGAATACTTTTAAAGACACAATTCTCTCTTCAAATTTTAAAGTTTTGTGTACTCTGCTTTCTAGAGTCAATTTCCCTATATTTTCGCTTCTTCAGCTTGTTTTTCTTCATATCATATCAATAGTCCTTTAAAAAAACGAGGCTAACGGCAACTTTATTTTCTTAAAATTAGGCTCGACTTCCAGTAGAAATTAAGCGTATGTTGTGAAGTAAACAACTTCTTAAAGATAAAAGGTTTTGAAAAACATGTCCCTATATTTGAACGATTTTTTGCTTTGCTTGCTAAAGATGCAAAAATCAACAAATTAAAGCACAATTTCATTAAAATTCAAAGAAATTTTTCTGAATTAATAAAGTCAAGTTGACCTTGATAGAATTTAAAGATTTAAAATTTTCTTTAATGTTAAAGATTACCCATTTTAAAGTCAAATCATCTTAATTATAAGGACAATACGACTTCATTTGAAAATTTATCGAACTTTTGGACTAAGGAAAATAACTTTATTGTAGAGAATGCGTGTTCTTATGCTAAGCAAAATTGTACTTCGCTATTTTAAGTACAGAACACCACAATCCAACTCGAAATCTTTGACCACTCACGACAATTTATTGTTTTCAGTGCTGGGAATAACGTTTTAAGTGATACGAGTAAAAAACAAAATATATACGGCTATAAAGTTTTCAGTGAACGAATGCGTTTAAAATTACCGCAGAAAAACGTCAGGGAAAGCGAATATGCATCACCTCAAGAGCAAAATTATTACTTGTTGGACGAGGAGAAAACAACATTTTATGTCCCAAAACAGCCTGAAGCACCTAATAATATGGTTGAGACTAAACAGGTTACCATATCAGTCACATGTCCAAAAATATTAACGTGTTTAGTCTCTAAAGAGGTGACAATTTCCTCTTTGCTGTGACTTATTTATCGAAACATAATCCATGCTCCTCTTGAAAATATCTCCGTAGTAGTGTATTACTTGATAAAATCTAAAAATTTCAATGCGCGATGTTGCATGAAATCACATATCCCTCAAGGAAACAATCGTGTCAAATTATAAGTTCCCGAACTTGCAATTAATGACATTCATCACATATTGAAGGACTCAATTTAATATAAACTTTGCTGGGCAACACAAATACTTTCCTGTACGAGTATTAAGGTATGCCAAACTCATTGTGTGATGGTTCATAGCATGGCTTGTAGTTATGTGTGTATGGATGTGTGTGCTATTTGTGTGCATAGACAGTTTGGGTGCCATCTGAGCGTGTAAATAAATTCAAACTGAATAGCAAATAAGTGACGGTATTTATCAGCAAATTCCCAGTTAGCGTGGACACCTGATCTGTTGTGTGTTCCCAACACGCAGTCAACAAGCGAAAAAAATCTTTGCCCAAAGTGTAATTGAATTTCACATCGTGAAAATGTATGATGGCATTGTGGCATCTTCTATTTTGCGGCTTCGATTTTACTTTGCAATTTTAAGAATGGTATTGAACGTTAATGCTAAAATTGGGATGAAAATACAATGAAAAGACAGTAAAAGTTCAACGGTTATTCGCTTCATCTTGTAAGGATTTGTACAGCCAATCTATTAAATCTGCAGCTCATACAAATTTAATAGAAGCGAGGAAAGTTAAAGTCGGGCGAGGTCGACTATAGTTATA